>CM057829.1:117654160-117884160 GCA_030068075.1 Paguma larvata | reverse complement strand
GGAGTCTCTAAAATTATTGTCTCTCTTCCACAAGGCAGGGCGCCCTGAGACAGTGCATGAAAGAACTAGACGTTTTCTTTCTGATGGTGTCTCTGAAGGTTGCTGCCTGGCCCCGCTCCTAAGTGATGGTTGAATTGACAGGTACGAATACAGCACATCAGAAGGAAAAGGGGTCATGCACTCAAAAGTGCAAGCATGGCAGAGAGGAATATCTTTCCCAGTCTGAATGGCATTCGTTAGCTCATCCTCTCAAATTCGGGAAGATTCCTTCTCTCTCGCAAAATAAATTCTCTGGGGAATCAAATATACTAACTGTTAAGAGAGCGTGGATCCGATGGAACTCACAGATTGCTGATAAAGTAGAACGATTGTTTTGGGAAAACAATTTGGCCTAAAGTATGATGTGAAACGAGGAAACAACCAGCAAGTCTGTTCCGAGGTGGTCACACTCGATGACGCGTGGCAGGAGTGGCCTGGAGCCACGGGCAAGGAAATCCAGAGCGGTTCCATTCAAGCTTCTGAAAAGCCTGAAACAACCCAAATGTCAACAAGGAATGCAAATAAATGCGTTCTGGTCTAGTCATTCAAAGGCCTAGGACACGGCGGGAAAAGGCAGTGATCTACTCCATAAAACAGCATGGACGGACTTTAGAAACACGTCTTACGTGGGGGAAAAAGGGCACATTCCAGAAATCTGCAATAGTATGGTATCGTGTTTATAAAACTCGGAGACTAAACACTGTGTTGTTTAAGCATACAGACATATGCGATTGGTAGGATTTTTTATGATAATCATAAAATTCCGGACGCTGATTAATTGGAAGTGGGGTCGGGAAGGCAGAGGGGTAGGACTGGGAAAGAGGAATCTAAGCAGAGGCCAATTACTGGAAGTGTTACAATTCTTAGATTGCAAATACTTTACAAGTTACAAAGAGATGAAGGAGAAAGAAGAACTTAAGGGCTATCTTCTTTCATTTGTTTCTGCTCCTAATCAAAGAAAAAGAAATAAAGAGCTGAGAGGCCCAGAGAAAGCCCAGTTGTTGGAGTCGGGTCCCAACTGATCCTCTTTTCTGTCGTCAACAAGCACGGAGCATCCAGGGCAAAGCTCACTATGGACTCCAAACTTGAAACCTGCGTCCGACGGCTCCTGGGAGGCTCCCTGGCTGCCGTCAGCTGCCCCCCGGAGAATCCACTCCTTTCCCTGTGCTTGTCAACTGTGTCATAGCTCAGCTCGAGTCTCAACAAGATAAGCCCAACAAGGCAGAACATTTCCAGCTGTTGTGGTCAGACAGCAGCAGGCTCTTATCTGAGGACAGCGGGGCCATGTGGCACACCGCAGCCGGGGCCATGTCAGGGAAGCATGTGGTCTCTGTACACAGTAGCAAGGTCCAATAGACAGCAATTAGCACCAGGAGAATGAAGATGAACGGGACATATACATAACCTTCATAAAAACGTCACAGGGAAAAAGACTCACAAACCATATGGATCTGTGCCGGGGCTCTCCCAAGGATGGCCTTTTCTAGTATACTAGTCCAAGTGATGGCTTTTTAAAAGAGATGTCTGTTCACGGCTGTGTCTTTCTGGCCAGACTTACCAACAGAAATAAAGGAAGAGGCTGCCCATGTGGGGTTGGTTGAAATATGAGCACTTCAGCTTTGATGATTTGTGACTTTCTCAGCTCCCAGTTTTGGATTAGGTTGTCTGATCTGCATATGTTGGTAGTTAATTAAGTGGATTGCCTCACCTTGTAATATTTTCCCATTTACTTTTAGTGATGTTGTTCTGAACCCGTGAGTATTTCGAACGTACTGCCAACCATTTTCAACAACACCAACGCTAGGTGTTCTTCGTTCCTCGTGAAGAAATGAGCGCTCGCTGACTGAGTTAAGCAGGCAAATCATTATTCAAAAGGACTTTGCCCCACTTAGAAGATCACCGACCAAGGTGGCTGCAGAATCGGTCCCAAGAAACAGGAAGGCACTAAGGAAAAGACTGAGCAGAACCATAGGCAAAATGTAGCCAGAGCGATGGCCCCAGTGTCAGTACTGACACTGCCGATGACCATAAGATCACGAGGTCCTGGGTGCAGTGGTTCTACTGCTGCTTCTGCCCTCCATGCCTCTCCTGGAAAAGTGAGGGTCGGGTCACCAACACCACAGCCAGGATGCAAAATGTTTTGACTTTTCTTCAAGACATCACCTCCTAATTCAAAGATCAGAGATCATTATTCAATGAATATATACTGGGCACCTGAAATGTGTGTGACACCACTCTGGGAGTTTAGGATACATCACTGAAGGGACAAAAGAATACTTCCATCCTCCTAGAGTGTACATTCTAGTGGACCTTGGGTCAAGTGTGGCCCCAAGAGACAGGGCATGAACAACAGATAAAGTAAAGGAGTAAATTATGTAAAAAGTGATGGTAGGTGATAAGTGCTTTAGGAAAAAAGGAAGCAGAGCCAAGGGGGTAAGGAAGGTGGAGGTATGAGTGGGTGTTGATGGCAGGTGGCATTTATTAAATGGGGTAGACTGGGAGTTCTCGTGGGAAGAGCGACAATACAACAAAGATTGCAGAAACATAGGGGTGAGATCTTGTTGTGGTCACTGAGGAAAATACAAGCTGTCTCTTGGACCATGAACTTCAGAGGGCACAGGGAAACGGTTTGCGGGATCAGAGATGGTAGGCGAGGCAGCCGTGAAGGACGTGTGCTGAACCTTATGCGGAATAAAAGGAGATGAAGTGTTAACTGGGAGCCCAGAGCTTTTTGTGGTGATTTATATAAACAGGAATAACAAGCTAAATGGGAGTATTTCTTGGATGAATTTAAGGCGGAGAATGCGCATTAGGGGAATTGGAAGGGGGTGGTACATGCAGTTCGTTCCCTATTAGTAGGAGTAAGGAGATCTGGGGTGGCTGGTTCTTAGTCTCAGGTTGTAGGACTCTTTTGACCCTTGAAAGCGGTGGTTAAAGTCCTGGGGGAAGACACGGCCACAGACCCAGTGTGTTTCCCGGAGAAGACGAAAGCTTACCCTAGGTGTTTGGGCTCTGCTTTGAGTCCTGGGGACAGGAGTTGCTATAAACTGAATGTTTGCATATCCCCCATATTTACATGGTTAAATTCTAACGCTCAGTGCGATGGCGATTTGAAGGTGGCAACTTTGGGAGGTGATTAAGTTGGGAGGGTAGTGGCCTCATGAGTGGGATTAGTGCCCTTATTAAAGAAACCCCAGAGGGACGGCTGTCTATGAGCCAGGAAACAAGCTCTCTTCAGACACTGAATCTGCCAGTACCCTGATCTTGGGCTTCCAGCCTCTAGAACTGTGACAAAGAAATGTTTGTGGTTTATAAGGCACCTTGATGGCATTTTGTTACAGCAGCCTGAATAGACTAAGAGAGGAATTGAGATTTTTGGAGAAGCTCATAGTACGCCCAGGATATGGGCCCTCTCTTGACTCTTGATGGGGTAGAAGGTCTAGGTGATCTCCATGGAGTCATCTGATTGGCTGCACCTAGGGCAGGTGCCTAGCCTATTCACAAAGGAGGTGGTGGATAGAATATCTGACCCACGTGATGGGAAATTCCCAGACATTACACAAGGATTTCAGCACTGGGTCATCAAGAAAGAAGAAAGATATTCACATTTTTTTAGTTTCACTTCTTAAAAAACATTTAATGAAATTTTGGTGTCTTCTAACATATAGAGTCCCTTTCCATCACTTTTTTTTTTTTTACACCTTATTTGTTGAAGACCCCAGGCCATTTGCCCTATAATTAATATGATCTGGATTTGGCTGATTGAACATTTTTGACGCTGTTCAACACGTTCCTCTGTACTAGGTATTTTCTGAAAATTGGCAGCTGAGTTCAGAGCTGTGATCTGACTTTACTTCATGTCTTTATGTAAGATCGCATGTGGCGTTTTTCATTAGGAAGCACATGATGTCTGGTTATCTCTTTTTTGGGACATATTGGCTACTCTTCTTGCTAAATACCTAGCTCAATTAATTCATTCAGGCTGAAACATTATTTTAAAAATACCGCAATTTATTTTACTTTATTTTACTTTCTATTTTTTTGTTGAGAGAGAGAAAGAGAGGGTGCACATGAGTAAGCGGGGCAAGGACAGAGGAAGAGAGGGAGAGAGAATTTCAAACAGACCCTTTGCTATCAGCTTGGAGCCCGATGTGGGGCTCAACCTCACAACCGCGAGATCACAACCTGGGCTGAAATCAAGGGTCAAATGCTTAACCGACTGAGCCACCCAGGGGCCCCCACAATTTATTTTTTATTTATTAGTTCTTAACTAATTTTTTTAGTAAACTCTATTTTTTAGAATAGTTATAGATTTACAAAAAAGTGAGCAGTTAGTACTCAGTGTTCCTATAATTCACTTCCCCAACACACGGTTTCCTCTATTAGTAGTATTTTACATTAGTATGTAATAGTACATTTACAATGAACATATATGGTATGTTTGTTATAATTAATTAACTAATATTGATACATTATTATTAGAGTCCATACTTTATTCAGATTTCCTGACCTTGTACGTGATGTTCTTCCCCACCCCTCCCCCCAGGATCCCATCTAGGATACCATAGTGCACCGAGTTACCGTGTCCCTCTGGCTTGTTTTGGCTGTGACAATTTCCTACTTTCCTTGTTTTTGATGATCTTGACAGTTTTAAAGGCACTGGTCAGGTATTTTGTAGAATGTCCATCTATCGGGATTGCTCTGATGTCTTTCCTATGATTAGGCCGGGGTTACTGGGCTGGAGGAAGAAATCCTTTCTCCCTTCCGCCTTCCAGAGTGTGGATGGGATCTTTCTCACATCTTCACCACGAGGACACGTCGGGGATTCTGGAGGTAAGACCCATGAAAGGGTAGAGCCCCCCACCCCCAGGACTTTCTGTCTCTTGCGCCAGTCCAAGCTCAGCCTCCAGCGACCTGTCGAAATTACCAGGTAAGTGTTCCTACTAGTTTGTAGCTGTAGCAGCTTCACTGTCAGGTCAGCAGAGCTTGGCTGTCATAGTCTAAATTTGCTTGTCTCTCAAGATTTCCTGAGATCTCATTTCTCTGAGGCATGCAAAAAAAGTAATTGATTTTCCATTTCTTGAGATTTTTTTTTTTCTGATTGCAAAACAAGAGTGATGATTTCCAAGCTCCTTATATGTTGGGTATGAAATTAGAAGTCCTGGTTAATTCCTGTTTATAAGTTTTTACCTTTTTTAAAAAGTTTATTTATTTATTTTGAAGAAGGGAGGGACAGAGAGAGAGAGAGAGAGAGAGAGAGAGAGAGAGAGAGAGAGAATCCTAAGTGGGCTCCGCGTTGTCAGGCAGAGCCCGATACAGAGCTTGATTTCATGAACCATGAGATCATGACTTGGCCAAAAACAAGAGTCAGACACTTAACTGCCTGAGTCACCTGGGTGTCCCAGTTTTTACCTTTTAAGGAAATACTTTCTCTCGTCTACTATGCAATTACAATGTGATATAATTCATGGAAACGGAAGGCAAGTACTTCATTCTTCTATTTACCTTTACTCAAGTTGATGAATTGATTACTTATTTCCCTCTGAAAATGACCAGTTAGTTTATTTTTATCTATAAACTCATAGACTAAAACACATTTGATAGATTTCAATTCGTTGTAATTATTATCCTTATTGAAGCTTAAGTCGTTCCATCTTGGGACAATAAGATCCTCTTTGGGGCGCCTGGGTGGCTCAGTAGGTTAAGCGTCTGACTTCAGCTCAGGTCATGATCTCATGGTTTGTGAGTTCGAGCCCCATGTCGGGCTCTGTGCTGTCAGCTCAGAGCCTGGAGCCTCCTTTGATTCTGTGTCTCCTTTTCTCTCTGTCCTCTCCTGCTCATGCTCTGTCTCTCTCTGTCTCTTGAAAATAAATAAACCTTAAAAAAAAATCTAAAAAAAAAAATCCTCTTCAAGTTAGCTCCTCAGTCCTGTTGGCCTGACCCTAGTGCTTCCTAGTCATTACTTATTGCAGGATGGGTCTGTGTCATCTTGAATATTTTCTGCCCTAGACCTGAATCAGCCACGGCTGTTCCCAATGAGAATGTATCTAAAGACCATAACCTGAACACTAGAGATTCTCATTCCTACCATGTTAATCATTGCTTCTAGAAGTTGTCAGTGTTTAGGACTACATATGTATACATACACATGCATGTACAAATATGATAAGTTATAAATCTATACTGCAATTTCCAATTAAAATTCAGTATGGCAAGCATCTTACTTAGCCTTTTAATAATACATGTGTATCTCCTTTCTTCAAACAGAACATCCTAGTGCTTCAGTTGGCCTTCAAATATCAAGGTAATAGAAAAATAGTTTTAGCATAAAAATCCAGGGGATTCTGGACTAATTGGCCCTTTTTGAGGAATCTAATGTAGTGATGACTGGGAAAATTTAAAAAAATATTGCATGTGAGCATTTAAAGTACATCGATGTACATCTAAGACTGAAACAAAGGAAAAATGCAGTGGGAGACGAAGGTAAAATGGTGAATATTGAGATGTGAATAGATGATTCACAAGAAAGGTACAAATGGCTCTCACATATATTTATTTTATTTTATTTTATTTTATTTTTATTTCATTATTTGTTTTTTACTTTTAAACATTTTACCATGAAAATGTTCTTTTTTTAAAATCAATTTATTGTCAAATTGGTTTCCATACAACACCCAGTGCTCATCCCAACAGGTGCCCTCCTCAGTGCCCGTCACCCACTCTCCCCCCTCCCATATCCCCCTCAACCCTCAGTTTGTTCTTAGTATTTAAGAGTCTCTTGTGTTTTGTTTCCCTCCCTCTCTGTGGCTTTTTTTCTCCCCCTCTTTCCCTTCCCCCTGGTTTTCTGCTAAGTCTCTCAAAATCCACCTATGTGTGGAAACATTTGGTATCTGTCTTTCTCTGACTGACTTATTTCACTCAGCATAATACCCTCCAGTTCCATCCATGTTGCTACACATGGCCAGATTTCATTTTTCCTCATTGTCACATAGTAGTCCATTGTATATATGTACCACATCTTCTTTATCCATTCGTCAGTTGATGGACACTTAGTCTCTTTCTATGATTTGGCTATTGTCGAAAGTGCTGCTATGAAAATTGGGGTACACATGCCCCTATGCATCAGCATTCCTGTACCTCTTGGGTACATTCCCAGCAGTGCTGTTGCTGGGTCATAAAGTAGCTCTATTTCCATTTTTTTGAGGAACCTCCACACCATTTTCCAGAGCGGCTGCCCCAGTTTGCATTCCCACCAACAGTCTCACACATATTTTAAAGTGTTCAACCTCACTCCCAGAGAAATGGACACTGAAGGAACACTAAAGTACCACTTCCCACCTCTCGAGACTGACAAAAATAAAAACACGATGACACATTCTGTTGGTGAGGCTATGGAGAAGCAGGCACTCTCACACATGGTTTGTGGTAGTGAAAAAGTCACAACCCCTTTACAAAAGAATCTGTCAACACCTAACAAAACCATACACGCACCTACATTTTGATCCAGCAATCATATCTCTAAAAGTAGGCAACTATCTATACTTATGTTGTTCATTGCAGCATTGTTTGCATTTGCAAAATATTGAAAATAAACTAAACATATAAACACAGTGAGTGGCTGGATAAATGATGATAAAATCTAAAATATGAAATACTATACAGCTATTAAAAATGGGAGAAGGTCTCTGACCTGATTGGAATGATTTGCAACTTACGCACATAAGTGAAAAATGATACTTGTAGTATGCTACCTTTGTTGTTAATTAAAACAAAGGGAATATGAGAAAATACTCATGTATCTACTCATTTGCACAAAAGAAATGAGAAAGAATAATCAGAAACTTAAGAGATTGGTGGTGCATGGGAAAGGGGCAATAAGAGGGATGAAGGTGAGCAGGTTAGCAAGGATGAGAGAGAGCGACACTTCCCCAAGTACACCTTTTTGTATATCTTTGCTTTTAGAAACACAGTAATAATTTTCATAGGTATGTCCCCCTCCCACCAACAAAAAATATAATTTAAAGAGATCAGGTTATGAGGAGATTCAAAATGGAATACAAACACTAACAAACCACCTTAAGCGTATTACAAATGATAAGCATAATCATATTGCAGAGGACGGAGAAGAAAAGAATATATCTAACTAACTCTGGAAAACAGTATTTTGACTAGCTACTATAAAGCTAAAGATGATAAACACTGTATAAAACCACTGTGTTTCAGTCAGTACATCTGTTTCTTACAGGAGGTTGGATTAGCAACTTTGTAACTATATCACGTATAGACTACAAAGGAACACATATGTGAATATTGTAATTAGGTAATGACATCTCACTATGGGAGAAATAAGCTAAAAAGTAAGACAAAGGGAATCTAGAATGAACATTCAGGTTTTGGGTTGGAATCAGAGGTACTCACGTGAATTTGGGGTTTTTAACATATATACAGGTAGATAAACAGAGAATTAAATATAGATGTGTATTCACAAGCGGGTCATGCACACACATGTGTTTCCCTGATCTGTCTCCTGAGAGGGCCCAGGAGCAATGACATCTCAGTAGAATGAGCACCTCTTGCAGTCAGTTATTGTGTTCGAAACACAGTTAAAAAATGACACAAGGGCCTGATTCCAGGAGTGGGACAGCTAAAATGCAAGATAAACCTGAAGCTGAAAAATAAGGGAATACTCAAAAAGGATGAGGGCATGTCAAAGGGCACAGGAGTTTCCAATGGCCAAAGGAAGCCAGTTTGACCAACAAATGACCGTATTGGATTATAGCCTACGGACTAAAATATTCATGAGAACATGTTGATATAAACAACTGAATAAGTAAATAGATTGAGGAAAAGTGGCATATCCACCTTACATTATGAATACATTAATAAATGTAGAAAGAAACAGGGAAATACAAACTCACCATTTGGCAATCACCAATTGCAGTAATAATTCCTGCAGGTAAAAGGCATTGGTGGATCACTTGAAGTTTGAGGAGAAACAGAGTATTTACACAGGTTCAAAGTATCTCTCCCAAGATATTTATCAATTGAAAAAGGGGAAATAGTAACTAGAGTTACTCAGCAGATGCCACTTAACCAAATGTTCAGGCTTTACATCACCGTCATAGTTCACACCAGCATGTGCCCCAGTTGCAAGATGCATTCAGGACAAAGCTTGATTTCTGTAGTATTCTAGCCAAAACCTGTACAATTTCAATTTAATTATTAGAAAGCCTGGGTGGCTCAGTCGGTTAGCCGTCCGACTTCAGCTCAGGTCATGATCACGCGGTCTGTGATTTCGAGCCCCGCGTCGGGCTCTGTGCTGATGTCTCAGAGCCTGGACCCTGCTTCAGATTCTGTGTCTCCTCTCTCTCTGCCCCTCCCCTGCTCGTGCTCTGTCTCTATGTCTCTCAAAAATAAATAAATGTTAAAAAAATTAGAAAAAAAAGAAAGCATTAGACAAACCAAAACAAGGGATATTCTACAAAATAACTGACTAGTGCCTGTCAAAATTGTCAAGGTCATGAAAGAAAGGGAAAAAAGTGTGGAACAGCCATATACTGGAGGAGACACAATAGCTAAATGCAGTTTGGAATCCAGAATGAGATCCTGAAACAAATAAACAAAATAGCGTTAGAAAAAAAGACTGATGAATTAGAATAAGGTTTAGAGTTTCGTCAGTACTATTGCACTAACATTAATTTCCTGGCATTGATTATGATATTATGGTTATGTGAGTTATTAACGTACAGAGAAGTTGTACATGAATTATCTGTACTATTTGTGTAATTTTCCTCTAAGTCTAAAGTTATTGGAAAAGAGAAGAAAATACATAATGAAAAGGAATGTCACAGTATAGTAGAAAAATACTTGCAATACATATGAATATTAAAAGGCTGGTGCACAGAGTGAACAGCAAATCAATTAGAAAAAGGCAGACAACCCAAAGGAAAAATAGGCAAGAGACTTCAGCAAATACTTTACAAAAGAGCATGCCAAAAATTCCAACAAGCACATGAAAAGGCGCTCAGCTTCGTGAGTAATCAAAGCAGTACAAATTAATATCACAATGGATACAATATTAGTCTAAGAGAATGACTAATATTGAAAAGATAACGAAGTCAAGTATTAGTTGGGTTGCAGAGCAATTGGGACTCTCACATAAGTAGGTACAACCACTTAAATAAGTATAAACATTATATAGGTACAATCACTTAAAAATTATTTTACGTCATCTACTAGAGTTTAACATACATATATCCTTTGATCTAGAAATTACACTTCTAATATACATCCATTAGAAATGAGACCGTGTATTCACCAAAAGATATGCCATAACCACAAACTAGAATTTATTCAAATGTCTATCAGCAGTATAATGGGTACGTAAAATATGGTATTCATTCAAAGGATTATTATACAGCCACGGAAATTAATGATACACAGAACAACCTGCATGAATCTCACACACATAAAATTGAACCAGGAAAGCCAGACCTATAAAAAAGTACACTATGATGTCATTCAGATGAATATCAAAAGCAGGCAAAACTAACCTGTGATTCTAAAATTTGCAATAGTGATTCTGTTTGCAGAGAAGAGTGGGAGTAGCAATTGGAAGGTGCAGGTTGGGGATTTGGGGGGATTTGGTACCATTCTAGGTCTTGATCTTATCATCAAGCTGTACTCTTATTATTTTTGCACTTCGATGTATGTATGGCAGACATCAACAACGACATTTTTTTAAACCTTTGATAGAAACAATTGTTACCTATTCAAGAATAGAGATACGTAGATATCCTTTCTGCCTTTCTGTGTGAGGAGATTATAAGCTTCATTCTAACATCTACACAGTTCTGTTTCTGATTTCTTATTTATAAGAAGTTGTCTCTTTTATTTCCTTTCTCTTTATTATTTTCTTCTGTATACTTCAATTTAATACTCAATGTTTTGTGAGTCTCTGAAGTTTGAGGCAGTATATATGGCACTTGGGAGTTATGCTCTGATTATGTATTAGGTGGCTCAAAGGGCTCTCAGTTTTGAGTGGTAGTCACAATAAAGAAGAATTATGCGCCAGATTCGGACACAGTGGAGCTGCCTGGAATTTCGACCATTCGTCTCAACAGGAGTGTGCTAGAGGTATCCATGGTGCGAGAATATATGGGATAAAATATATGGGATAGAGCTACTAAGCTCTACCAGAAGAGTCAGTTCAGACCCCCAGAATCGTAGAGCAAGGTCATGCCTGCTTTAGCAGAGAACTAACTACTTGCTGTTCAAAAATGATTCCTGGTGTGCTCTTGTACTTCAATAGGTACTGAGTGTCTGGCCTTGGCACTCCAGTAACTATTATCCAGAGAAAAGCTGGTTGAAACTCTGGATGTGGCACAATCTCTTGAGATACCAGACAGTTACCTGGTGAGAGGTCCATTACATCAGACCCTTTCCACCCTGGAGGGGTGACAATGAGGCACACTGACCAGAATGGACACCTACGCTGGATATGGATTTGCCTTACCTAGGCATGGTGTCTTTGTCAGCACAAGCATCTGAGGGATAACAAAATGCCAATCCATTATTATGGTATGCCATATAACAGTGAGTCAGATCAAGGTCTCGTGCTGTGACAAGAGACGTGTGACTCCAGACTTCAAATTTTGTTGCTCACAAACAGCTGACCTAAGGCACTAGCAAGGTGAGTTGTCACAATCTAGGATGTGGTATGTTTGCTCATCCACCACCTGATATTTGGTGCCGAGTCATTAGAGTAATTGGGTCAGGGAACCAAAGAGCAGAAGTAACATAGGACCCTCTCACCATCATAATGACCCTCTTTTAAAATTTGTGTATCCCATCCCTGATCTGTCAGATCAAAAATCGCAGGAAGGGAACACTTTTACTAGAAGACAGAATAATATTTCTCTGAACTTAAAGCTCTAACTACCACCTGGTCACTTGGGTTTCCTCATGTCAGCAATGAAAGGAGGAACTTAAAATATTTGACTCTAATTTCCCTGAAGATCTAGGGTTGCTACCGCATCATGGGAACAGAGAGGGTCAGTTTAGTCTAAGACATTTCTAGGTTGTCTGTTTGGTTCTGCGCTTGGTGATAATGGTGAATGCAGGGAGATGTAGCAATTGCAGCCGTAAGAAGGAAACGTATTAAGAGCTCAGACTTCCTGGAGAAGAAAGTCTAGGTCACACTTGACAAGCAACCTAGACAGGTTGAGATACAGACAGAGTGAAAGAATTCTAGAATGTTTAGTAGAGGAATGACATGGTAAATACTAATTTCAGACTCAGGACAATAAGGACAGGTAGCTTGTTGCACTGGGCCTTTTGTATTGAATCCTTTTAGATAATGCAACTGGTCATGACCTAGAAAGAAACTTGGTGCCGAGCTTGACTTAACAGGATCAATCAATGGAGGGCACAAGAAGATCTAAAAGGCACAAAGGGTGTACTTACTGTATACACTTCATATCCTCCACCTATTTCCACTAGCTTTGCTCAGATGCTTTTTGACAACACCTCTCTCAGGCCTGGGCCACAGAGCCCTCACGTCCTACCCCGGAATACCTCGGATACTGCAACATGGGACGGTTTCTTGAATGAACACACTTGACATTCAGGAATGCACAAACCAGGACGTGGGCCCACTTTGACTAATAAGGGAAATGGATTCAATTAATAAATACTTCTCTCTTTGTGTCCCGTGGCTGAACAAATCTTAGACATATTCTATGGGGCTTCGAGAAGCTCCTTGGAGTACCAGTCCTTATCTCAATGGCCAATTTAGTACGAACCTTTAGATTAGCTTTCCCTTCCTCCTCCTCTTACTCCCCATGTCCTTCTTCCTCTATCCCTGGGATCACTGCCCAAATAAACTATCGGCATGTATGGCTTTGTGGTAGAGACTCCTTTTTGAGAAAGATTAGAGAAGAAAATAAAGCTGGGGAATATAACTGATCAAAATTTTATTTCACTTGCTCCGAAGGGATCGTAAGTAAGAATTTTCATAGGCTTGGCTGTCATGCATTTCTTAGGTGAACCCTAGACATGAAGTTAGATAAGTTTAGCGACCTGAAGGAAAGGAGGCCACTATTACCATCCAGTTTGCTAAGAATACAGTGGGGTTCCAGTGGTTCGTGTCAACTCAGTCCACCCCTCAGAGAACCCTCAAGAAACTATATCTACAGCCAAGTTCAATTCTATGCTCACTTTATCAACATTATAAAACAGTTTCTCCTGTATCTGATAAACATAAGATCAATAAATCAATTTGAATGTTTTAACATTAAAACCTTGCCTTTTTTTTTTGTTGCATCTGAAAGTGATAGCACTTCCTTTGTAATGAGTCTGAACCACGAATGCCCTCCTATAAAAGTCCTCAGTTTGTTTTTCCTCCATAGGACAATATCCATATAAACTGCGGAGAATCCATTGTTGAAACATGAAAACCGTCTTTGATGATTTTAACTATACTATGTATTCAAAGAGAAGAGAAAACTCTATACCCTTATTTTATTTCTGTCATATTAAAGATAGATATAAGTATTAATTTAGGAAATTGTCAACTTTAAATGATGAAGGGGATGATTGTTTAGGTACCGATAAGTCCCAAATCTATCTTGAATATGTCAGCATTTGATAAGAAAAAGAGTAATGAAGCTACCCATAAATCTACATTGCTGTTAACAATAATTGTTTTAAACCAGGGTAGTATGTTTGGGTTTAATTTAAACCAGTCTAAGACAGAGAGCGCGCCTTACCAATAATTAGAAAATGCAACTGAAAAATCCTGATGCTATAATCTCTCTACGCCACATCGAGGCCTGCCCTTCACAGCAAAAGTTAAAAGGTGTCTCTCTGGTTCACTTTCCTTTTCTCAAGTTCACCAAGAAAAGATGTGAAGACCAGAGCCAGACCTCAGCTTTACCGTACAAACTCAATTCCAAGAAATCGCTTCACTTAAAAATTCAACCTCGTTTAATGTGATGAGGTCTGTTGTTGCTTTTTTTTTTTTCAGTCACAAAAATGCAAATCAGAATTTTCTACCTGGAGACGCAACTGAAAATTGATCATGATAGATCAATTAGAATTAGTCCAAAACATTTTTAGATAAAAGGGGAAGAAGGTTTGAAAGGATAGAAAGAGAGGAAACATGTAATGTTACTTAATTTATATGAGAGAAAAATCATTCTCTTCATACATAGTTGTTGCAAAAATTAAATGTGATGTCTGAAGCCTACATTGACTAAGTGACCACACATAAGCCACCTACATCATTTGGGTGAAAAATCAAGAGAATGTTTTTATATCAGTTCTATACGTGAGAGGTACCAGTATTCCTGGAACACATTGATAGTTTCCAGAGAATAGGAAGAATAATTGATTTCAAAACTGTCCAAAAAATCCACACCATGCAGTCATCGCACTTAAAAAGAGAGTTTTAGGCACCTCTCATAACTTTTTAAAACATACAAATGACACAAATAATAAGCATCTAAGACTAGATATTTATTAACGTTTTGCCATATTTGATATATCTGTGAGCAGTTCCATGCATAAACATGCTGGATTTTTACTATCCTTGTATTCAGTCACAAACAACATATGTTATTTTGTTTCTAAAATGTTATGCAACTGACATTGTGTTATATGTATGCTTCCTGCAATGTTTTCTTAGCATTATGTTCTGAAGATTTTTCCGTTTCGAAATCTAGTTTTAATGACTACAAAGTTTCCACTGCATATTTTTTTTTTTTTTTTCTCATTGCATGTTGTTTTTACTTCAGTTTACGTTGTTTGGTTTTTGTTTTAACAACCAGTGCCGCAGTAAACCCCCCAGCACACGTCTCCTTATGCACGTGTGCTAGAATAGCCGGTTATAGTTGTACATTTGTAGTCTGATTGGGTGCAGAGGCAGCGCGTCACCCAGCAGGCACGCTGTTTGCATGAGCTCAGCTCTTGGCTCTGTCATTTACTCTGTGCGTGACTTTACCTCTGTGGCTCTGTTTCGTTTCGTTCTGTGTTTTAATTTTTCACCTTTTCATTTTTTAGAGAGAGAAAGAGAGAGCATGAGTGGGGGAGGGGGCAAATGGAAAGAGAAAGAATCTCAAGCAGGCTTCACCCTCAGCACGGAGCCCGGGATACCAACAACGCTGGGATAGTGATCTGAGCCAAAATCAAGAGTCAGAGGCTCAACCAGCCGAGCCATCCAGGCGTTATGACTCTGTTTGCTAATCTCTCAAATGACGATAGTAGTAGTACTGCCTATGACAGGCTGCGCGTTGTACTCCAATATCCTTTCTCCCCTTTGTCCGTTTAAGAGTTCCAGGTGCTTTTGTGACCATCCAGATAAAAGTTACATTTCTCAGCACTGTTCCAGCTAGATGCGGCCAAGTGGCTACATTACGGTTAATGGGATACCAACGGAGGTGATATACATCCCTGTGTATGTTTGTCTGCCTTTTGCCCATTTCTGCTCTCTACCTAATGATGAGAAACAGAGCAGAATCTCTATCAAACCTAGTGGAGTTGCCCTGTTAGCCGTCTACTGCCAGACTGTTCTAGGAAAGATAAATAGATTTCTTTCTTATTTAACTATTGGTTGTTTACTAGTCTGTTTTATTGACGTCCCATTCACACCCTAAGAAAACATGTAACATTGTTATGTGAAATGATAACTCTTAGACCAGTGCTTAACAAGTATCAATTATTTTTTAGCATTACAGCAATTGACAAATTGCTTTTTAAGGTGGTTCACTAATGTATAAACTTCCCAGGAATGCTCCAATCTTCATGTTTCATCGCATTTTTAAATATTTTGGCCACCTGATGGACGTAAATTTATTTTTATTAATTTATATTTTCTTATTAAACTTTTAAAAATGAAGAAAGAGCATTTAGAAAAGTGCATAAATCAGGATATGTCTTATGAGTATTTACTAATTGATGATATTTACTTAGTGATGATATTAACTAAGTGATAATAGTGCATTATCAGAAGCCAGAGCTCCTCATGACTCTTCCCAGTCATTACTACCATCCTCCCTAAAGGTGAGCATCTTGGTTATGGGGTGAACCAAAGTCCTATTCTGCAGTACCTCAGAATATGACTGTATATGCAGAAAGGATATTTAAAGATGTAATTAAGTTAAAGTGAAGACATATGAGTGGGCCCTAATTCAACAGGAGTGGTGTTCCTATAACAGGAAATCAGGACGCAGATACGGAGGGAAGACCATGTAAAGACAAGGAGAAGGTGGCCATCTACAAGCCAAGAAGAAAGGCTTCAGAAGAAAGTATTTTTATTATTCTATACTTAACCCTTTATTACTTTGCCATTTATTCTTTTACTACCCTTTTACTGGTTGCCCTGAACATGTAAAACATGATTCCTGATTTATTACGTTAATATAAACTATTTCTTTTACTACTTCGCTAATAATACATATACTCTTTTCTTACCTGTTGTTATTTTGTATTCTACTTCTTCAAATATTTTAAATCACACAATGTATTAAGCAATATATTAGGCAATCATTCAGATATATTTATATATTCATCTTTTTCTGTATTCTTTATTTCTTCCTGAATTTCTATGCAGGCTAACTTTTTTACCTAAACACTTAATAATTTTTAATTAGTGAATCTGCAGATGACCAACTCCGTTTTTGTATATCTGAAAAATGTTTATTTTACATTAAATTTTGATGATTTTGTTGCTCTGTGTAGAATTCTAGGCTGTTAGTTATTTTCTTTCAGCATGTAAAAAAAATGCCATGCCATTTTCTTCTGATTTCTAATGTTTGTTTGGAGGGATTAGCCATTAGTCTTTTTCTTGCATTTTGTATGTGACATATTTTCTTTCTGGATGCATTTGTTATTTTCGTTGTAACTGTATCTGTAGCTCTGAATGTTTGTTGTGTCAGTAGTTTTATTGAGATGTATATCTGTGTGGCCTTTCTTTGTATTTATATCTGTAATTCTTGTGGGTTCATAAAATTTTTGAGTGCGGTTTGATATTTTCTATAAATTTATGAAAATTTGTAATGATATTTCTTCAAATATTGTTTCTGTACCATTTTATCTCTTTCCTTCTTTTATACAAAAAATTACCATTATCATACACATTCATTTCCTTTAATATATGACAGACATTTTCATCATGTCTAATATACTTCTTACAATACATTCTATACTCTCCCTCTTTCTTCTTTCTATGCTTCCTTCAAGCTCTATAAACCTATCTTCCAGTTCACTGATTCTCTGTTTAGCAGTGTCCAGTTTTCTGTTAAATCAATGCATTGAGTTCTTAATTTTGGTTATTATGTATTTTAAAACTAGATCTTGTATTTAATTCTTTTCTATGGATTCTAATTCTCTGCAGAAAGTGTCTGTCTTGTCATCTATTTGTCTTAAACATATGAATCATAATTATTTAAAATCTGCTTTTGATAGCTCTAATATTTGAATTTCCAATCGATCTGTTTCTATTTTCTCTGTTTTTTTTTCTTTGTTTTAAATAATTGGATTCTGTTTTTGGCATAACTAGTCATTTTTACTAGATGTCAGGTGTTGTGTATGAAAGACTTTAAGATAATTTGAGTCTCACGATAATGTTCATATTCTGCAGAGAGGACTAACTTTTGCTTCTAACAGACAGAGATTAGAACAGATTAGGTCATTTTAACCTACCTTGGATTAAATTAATTCCATGTATTTTTCAGTAAGAGTGAGAGGTAGTTTATTTGCAGCTTCCTTAGACTAAGGGAATAGCCTTTTTGGGGTCCCAACTGAATGCCCAGGGCATTCTACCAGGATCTTCTATGATGAGGTCTGAACTCCAGTTTTTGTCTCTGCAACTGTGAGACAATAGTTTCTTATGACTGTTGCAAATTCTAATAAGTTGTTGTTGTTTTTTAACATTTATTTATTTTCAACATAGAGACAGAGTGTGAGCATGGGAGGGGCAGAGAGAAAGGGAGACACAGAATCAGAAGCTGGCTCCAGGCTCTGAGCTGTCAGCAAATAGCCCGACTCGGGGCTCAAACTCACAGACTGTGAGATCATGACCTGAGCTGAAATCGGACGCTTAACCGACTGAGCCACCCAGACACCCCTAAAGAGTTTTCTAATATCCTAGCTACTAACTTTTGTTTGGCATTTACCGTCTTGGTTGAAAATAACAAATTGGCAAGTATTTTACAAGGCAGGCAACTGTGTTGAACTTAGTTCTTTGTTCTTCCTTTTACCATGGAATTGGCTCCTGAAGTCCCATTTTGATTACTCTTTGAAGTCTTCAAACAGATTTAAAATTTTTTTCCAGACTTGTTTTCTTTTATGTTAAGAGATTTAGTCTCCTGCAAGTTAGTCAGCTGTAGCCGGAAACACAAACCCTCTGACTCTTGTTTTAATTTGCATATCCATTTATTGTAGTGAGATTGAGGGCCCTTTTATGTATATACTGATCATTGTATTTTCTTTTCTGTGAATCCTTTGCCCACTTTTTATTGGATTGTCTTTTGGTTTATATTGCATGAAGAACTCCAGATACTATTTTGGGGAAAGGAGACTTTAATATGTCTGCAAATATCTTCCTCTAGTCTGTGACCTGTCTTAATTTTTTTATGTTATCGTTTGTCACACAGAAATTTTAAATTTTAATAGATAAATTTCAAACATTTTTCCTTTATAGTTTGTGGGTTTTGTGTCTGGTTTCATAAATTCTTCTGTTTCCTGATGTCATAAAGATATCCCCCTAGATTTTCTCCCAAAAGTTTTGCAGTTTTAATTTTCATATTGAGGTCTTGAATTTATCAGGAAATTACTTTCACTGGGTTGTGTTATGTAGGGATAGCCAAATATTCTAGCACCGTGTATCAAAATGCCAAACATTTCCCAATAGTTTGGTAATGCCATTGTCAGTGTTTTCTTTTAAAAATTAATTTCACTTAAAATGAATTTTAGTATTCCTATGTGTTAACGTTATTCATAATTTTCTTATGTTCACATAACTTTTTAGGGACTGCGATCATGTCTTTTTCTTTTTGCCTTTCCCAAACTCCTTAACGTTCATAAAAATTAAGTTCAAGAGAATATTTTTAATGGGTATATTGACTTAGATTGATCAAGGCTATCTATTGACAAGCAACATAGAACATTCTTTCTATCACAAAATTTACCCTCATGATTTCTATCAGGTCTTGCACAAAATTTCAAACATATGCAACAAAATATTCACTTTTGGTTACTCTAAAATGAAACTCTTAAAAAACACATTATTAGTACAAGTTAAAATTTATCGATTACTTATTTTGTGCTTGGGAATGTTCTAGGAACTTTATAGGTATGTGTTGACTCGTTTATTAAAAAAAAACAAAAACTATAAGTCAGGTTACTACCAGTATCAACATTTTTCATATTGCACTTTATATGGAAATTTTTCTTATGTTTATAAATATAGGCAATGAAGAACTACCTTATTTAAATTCATCTTATTTTTTTTAATTGTTATTTTGAGAGAGAGAAGGTGAGAGAGAGAGCATGAGTCAGGAAGGGGCAGAGAGATAGAGGGAGACACAGAATCCGAAGCAGGCTCCAGGCTCTGACCAGTCAGCACAGAGCTCGACACGGAGCTTGAACTCATGAACCATAAGATCATGACCTGAGCCAGTCAGATGCTTCATCAACTGAGCCACTCAGGCACCCCTAAATCCACCTTATTTTAATTTATAAAACAAATGAAGTATTACTACAATATAACTTTCAGGTGAACATTGAATTATAAATATATTTGTAAATAAGTTTATATTTTTTGTGGTGTACATTTCAATTTACGAATGCTTTTATCATAGTCATCAGTATAATTTTTCGGAAGCTCACCAGGTTTGTGGTACTGTAAAGGTGTTAAAATTAACCTGGATCTATGAAAAGCATTTGGTATGTCTGATTTTCACTAGTCTTTCCTTGATAATGGCCACATTTCAAAGGATAATGCACTTTATGTGCTGCTCTGATGGTTAAAAACACATTTCACAGAAATGGAGTAAAGAGGAAAGGGCATTTAATGAACTGAGCTCTATGCATGTGAAAGCCAACAGCAATATTAGAAATGGTGTTTATTTTATAGCCCAGAAACTGCATTTTAAATGGTAGTATATGTTTATATGACAGTTCTATTAAATATAAAAGAGTCCCATTACAAGGGAAGTCCTTTACGCGGGCTTTTTATATGGTCTAAATAGCATACCCAGCCCTGCAACTCCTCATTTGAGACATTTTTAGAACCTTATTTATGTTAAAGCCATAACAAACTAGCAACTAGAAAACTATAATGGGCACAAACGGCTAATAAAAATGAGATTGTTGAAAATACTTCTTAATAGCAACTAAGGAAGAATCCTGATAAAACAAAGTCAAGGCTTGGTGTCTCTGGAAGCCTGCCACCCCAGTAATCACAGACCACAGGTACTCCCCCTTTTCCATCTTTGTTGCTTTCTTGGCTGGACACTAAACAGCCAATGCACTTTAAGGTTGGTATTTGCCCCATTTTTCATTCTAGTGCCTACTAAACCAGATGTGCTCTGGAAAAAATCCTGGGATTATTGTTCCTCCCTGCACTGGTTATTTACTGAGTAAATCTCCTGGAGAATTAGGCCAAATGTTCTGAAACCGGGCCAAGGGGGAAGAACGCTAGCGTGTATGTACACACGAGTCTGCACATACATGTAAATGTGTGCATGTGTGTTATATATGTAAGGCCTGGACACTTGAAGTCTGGATCACTTCTCAGCTGAACTGCTATGTTTAGACAAGCTAGCTAAAATGAACAGGTCAAACCCTTTATTTATAGTGTAAAAACTATTTGATCTAGGGTAGATATCAGCTCTCCAGTCAGACATGTGGGCCAAAGTCATTTTTATTGCTACATCTTGCAGAATTCTGAAACGGTTCATGTGGCCATCCATGTGAGTGGAGGAAAAATTCCCACGGAAGAGTAAGTCATTCAAGTATGAAATGTTGCTTGAATTACCAAAAAACCGGTATGTGTTTATATAAGGGGGAGTGTAAAGCAATGGAGAAAGGAATGACTTTAATTTCTGAACTGTAGGAAACTCCTAATGAATTTTGCTCACCCAGGCTCTGGTAGCACACGGCTGGGCAGTAGCAGAGGAAGACACCGAAATAATGCTATCCCTTTCTATGGTTGGGGATGCTAGAATCCAGTGGAATATAGTTTGAAAAGGATTCATCCCCTGTAGTTATTTACACCATGACAAATGGTTCAAAAGCCATACGTTTTTGAAGTTGGAAGACACCTGTGAAATCGGCAACATTTACCTGTCACCTAATGTGGAAATTTGCTCCCCAACATCCCTGAGGAAGGTCCTCCAGTCTGCTTTTCAGTGTTGGGAAGCTCATGACCTTAAGGTTTTCCAGATTTACTGGTAAGAAAATTCTTTACAAGACAGTTCCCAACCTATGGATGCTGAATTTATGTAAGGTTGTCACTTAAATAAAAATGGCCATCCCAAAAGAGTTGGCTCATCTTCTAAGCTTCCGCTGCCATTTTTGGAATTTCCTTTTATGACAGAGAAAAGTCATTAATGTGTGTGTATATATATAAATATATAAATATACATACATATACATCTATATATATTTATATATATTTAGCCTGTGCCTTCCTGCTGAGCTCCTGAGCCTGTTGTACTGAGTTAAAGAAGGAAGTGGGAGAAGCCAGGAGACTATAGATTTGTTTACATCGGAAAAACAAAACCCTTTGTGGTGACCTGGAAAAGAACTGGTAACCAGGATACAGTGGCTAGAGTGAGCTAGTGCAAGTAGAGTTTCAGGGAAGAGTTTTGTAAGAAAAGAAATTTCCAGTTGATAACTCTATGTTCACATGAATATATATAAACAAGTTTTTAAATGATGTCATATTTGCTCGTTAATCTCTAATCTGTCTTTTCCCACTTTGTATGTTATGGACAGCTCTGCAGGTTTTGCAGGAAAGTCATTTTTAGGAATGCGAATATTCCATTTCATTGATCTTCTAGAATTTATTTAATTAGCAACTGAAGAACATTCAAATTGCTAACTTCCAATTACCAATACTTTTCCCCTATAAACAATGCTTCAACAATCACTCTTGTACAATAATCTTTTTTTTTTCCTGTAGGAAAATTTCCCAAATGTAGGGTTGTTGGGTCAAAGGTTATGTACAGTTTGTATTTTAATGACATTTGCAGATTCTTTTCTTGAAAAACTTCCTAAACCAATGCACATGAGTACTAACTTCCTGTCATTGCAACCTCACTGGGTATTAATCATCTTTTTAATTTTCTTTATTCTGATACTTTAAGTTACGTTTCCCTCATCTCTTGTAAATCCTTTGCCTAGTTTTAAAATTTTATTTCCATTTTCATTTGTCGGTGTTCTTTTATATTGTTTATATTTGTTGTAGTTTCCTTCTTCCTTTCCTTCCTCCCTCCTTCCTTCTCTCCATCATGCTCCCTTTCTTTTTTCTTTCTGTCTTTTCTTCCTCCTTGTTTCCATCC
Organism: Paguma larvata; assembly: GCA_030068075.1. Taxonomy (NCBI): domain Eukaryota; kingdom Metazoa; phylum Chordata; class Mammalia; order Carnivora; family Viverridae; genus Paguma; species Paguma larvata. The sequence goes on along the minus strand of CM057829.1, from coordinate 117,861,556 downwards.
TGCCTCTTTCTCTTTTTCTTTTCATTTTTCCAAGTCCATTTTTTTCATCTAATTTTGTTCATGGTGTCTTTTATCATATCTCAAAGTTTTTATGTGGCAAAACAAATATACTTATCTATTTTCACATGTCTCCAACTTGTTTAGTGAAGTCTTTGCTCTATCACTAGCATGGGAATTCATTAGTCTGATGTTCAGAGTTGAACTATACACTTCTACCAGCCACTACTGAGATTTAGCTGCATAGGGTTATATAGCAGAGGCTTGCTGGGTCCTCTTTGGTTTAGTATTACTCCAACACAACATATAAGGAAAGTTATTTTAAAAAATAAAATATATAAATATATTTTTAAAATGTTTATTTATTTTTGAGAGAAAGAGACAGAGCACAAGTAGGGGAGGGCCAGAGAGAGAGAGGGAGACACAGAATCTGAAGCAGGCTCCAGGCTCTGAGCTGTCAGCACAGAGCCTGACACAGGGTTTGAACCCATGAACCACAAGATCATGACCTGAACCAAAGTCAGACGCTTAACTGACCGAGCCACCAGGAATCCCCCAAAATATTTTTAAAATATAAAGAATTATTGTTACAGCCTGAAATATTTCTAGCAATTTAAATTGATTCATTGTTTTTTAAGTTTTAATTCCAGCACAGTTAACATGCAGTGTTATATTAGTTTCAGGTGTACAATAGAGTGATTCAACAATTCTATTACTCAGTGCTCATCATGATAAGTGTACTCTTAACCCCTTAACCTATTTCACCCATACTCCACCCACCTCTTCTAGTAACCATCAGTTTGTTCTCTATAGTTAAGAGTCTGTTTCGTGGGATGCCTGGGTGGCTCGGTCGGTTAAGCGTCTGACTTCAGCTCAGGTCATGATCTCCCAGTTTGTGAGTTTGAGCCTTGTATTGGGGTCTGGGCTGACAGTTCGGAGCATAGGGCCTACTTTGGATTCTGTGTCTCCCTCTCTGTCTCTGCCCCTCCCCCTTCTGTGCTCAGTCTCCCTCTCAAAGATAAATGAACATTAAAAAAAGAGTCTGTTTCTCGTTTTGTCTCTTTTATTCTTGTTCTTTTGTTTCTTAAATTCCACATACGAGTGAAATCATATGGTATTTGTTTTTCTCTAAAGTATTTCACTTAACATTATTCTCTCTAGATCTATCTATGTTGTTGCAAATGTCAAGATTTCATTCTTTATGGCTGAGTAATATTCCAGTGTGTGTGTGTGTGTGTGTGTGTGTGTGTGTGTGTGTGTGTGTGAGCGCGCGCGCGCGCGCACGCGCGCGCGCATGAGTGTGTATCTTATTCCATTCATCAATCGATAGATACTCTGGAAGCTTCCATATCCGGGTATGGTGAATAATGTTGCTATAAACATTGGAGTGCATACGTCCCTTTGATTTAGCATTTTTATATTCTTTGGGTAAATACCCAGTAGTGCAATTGCTGGATCATAGGGCAGATCTATTTTTACCTTTTTGAGGAAACTCTGTACTGTCTTCCTCAGTGGCTGCCCTGATTTGCCTTACCAACAGTGCACAAGAATTCCTTTTTTTTCCACATCCTCACCAACACCTGTTGTTTCTTGTGTTGCTGATTTTAGCCATTCTGATAGCTGTGAGGTGGTATCTCTTTATAGTTTTGATTTGCATCTCCCTCATGATGAGTGATGTTGAGCATCTTTTCATGTGAAATGACTGAGTGTTTTAACTTCTGGCACCTTTTTCTATTCGCACAGTAACATGGTTTGGGCTGAGCTCAGTGTTTCATTTTCTTTCTAAAGTTTCATGACTTTTAAAATTGTACTATCTGTGCTTTAAACATAGCATCCCCAAGTTATTCTGGGGCCCTGAATATAATAGCGTTGGACTTGGAATGTGAATAAAGTTAAAAAAAATAAAATGTTCTCTCTTTCCTTATTTTCCCTCTCAAGCTTTCATTCCCTCTTAATCAGGCTGATTGTCCCTGTTTAGAGACTTTCTCCCCGGAAAGGTTCTTACAACAATAAAGTTTTTAAATATGGGATGGAAAGTCAGTAATACATGGATAACATCAATTTGTATTCTTTTAGCTCTTTTTAAATCTGATTTAGGATTAAGGATATGAGCTAGCATCATGATTTGGGGGAGAAATGTTAGGTTTTTTTACTTCAGTTTTAAGATCCCTGTGTCTATTAGAAGAGTTAAAACAACTTTGAAAACAAAAGGTAAGGTTAAAGGACTAACATTGTATGATTTTAAGACATATGATAAACTACAGAAATCAAGAGAGTGTGATACTTGTGCTAAGATAGAGCAATGGAACATTGGAACAAAATAGTTTAGAAAATGATCTCTACATGATCAACAGCTAATTTTCAAGAATGGTACAAAGTTGATTCAAATGGTAAAAGAATCATCTTTTCAACAAAAGGTGCTAAGACAATCGGATATTCATCTGAAAAAATTAAATAAACAAATAAAACTGTGATGCTTACTTCACATTGTAGCAAAAATAAACTCAAAATAGGTTATACATTGAAATGCAAGACCCAAAACTACACAGGGCTAAGAGAAAACATAGGAGAAGACCTTTATCACCTTGCATTAGGCAGAGATTTCTTAGATGCAATGCCAAGAACACAATCCATAAAAGAACAAATTAATAGTTGAACTTTATAAAAGTAAAAATTATTCCTCTTTGAAAACCACAGGTAAATAATGAAAATAAAAACCAAAACTGAGAGAAAGATCTTTGCTAAGTATACACTTGATTAAGAAAAACTAGCATCTAGAACACATAAAAAAACTCTAATAACTCAATAATATGAAAACAAAGAATCCACTCTTATTTTTATTTATTTTTTCTTTATTTAAAAAAATTTTTTATTGTCAAATTGGTTTCCATACAACACCCAGAACTCATCCCTCTTCTAAAACGAGCAAAGGTTTTGAACACACACTTCGCTTAAGAAGATAAATGAATGGCAAATAGGCACCAGAATAGGCGTTCGATGTTATTAGGGAAATGGGAATTAAAACTACAACGCAAGAGGGCGGAGGTTCTTTGCAGAGAGTCACTGTGGCTTTTTTTCAACAGTTCTTCCATGGAACTCACATTCCAAATGCCACCCCCGCTCGCCAACCACTCAGAGCCAGCTCCACAACACTTCCCCTTGAATCCCTTGGACAGTCCCCAGGCCCCCTATTGCCTGCTGTGATGACCAGCCACCCTTGCAGGTGCCCTGAACTACCCCCAGGACTCAGAGGTCACTGGTGATCACCAGACTGATCCTGGTCTCCCCATCTCCTGCATCTACGTGTCTGTGTCTTACTATTTTGCCATTGACGATGAGGTTTTGAAGGACTTTGCCAAAGGTTTTCTTCACTGAATTCATGAGAAGAGGGAACACTCTGAAAGTTGATAAAGCTGTAGAAACAAGAAGGTAACGGCATCTTCCATCAGGATATCTGACTCCTCCACCCTTGGGGAGTGAGTTGACTGCAATGGAATATATATTACACTTGATTAAAAAATATATATGAATTGATCGCTACTGTAACTGCACAAAATGAGCACTGAAGGAAATGGACCCCAATTTGTGGGATTTCATTGAGACTTAAAATCTGAATAAGCAGGTAAAATCCACTGAAGACTTGGACGAACCACTGTAACCAACCTGTAAAGCAGGGTACTGGAACCTGGCATTGCCGAGCCTGGCTTTGATGAGCATGCCCCGGGACACAGTGATGCTGATGGCTAAGCCTGAGGGTGGCTTCCCCATAGCCACGGGGGTGACTTCCATCACCAAGGCGTGCACGCATCTGCATTTATATTTACCTTTTCCGTGAGTTGTACCAAAGCATCAACTTAAGTTCTTTCATTAGTGTCATTCTTTCTAGCGGAGCAATGTTGTTACGCCCCTCCTCCAAACAACCCTACAATGAAATAACGCTTCACTGCACACCTATTACAATAGCTAAAATTTAAACAGCTGACCACCCTATTAGCAAGAAAGTGGAGCTCTATACATTACTGGTTGGGATGGAAAATGGCACAACCACTTTGGAAAACAGGCAGTTTCTTAAAAAGTTAAACATACACTTATCACGTGACCTGGCATGATCCGGTAGATACTTCCCTAAGAGAAATGAAAGCCCCTGTCCATATATAGACTTGTACACAAATGTTCTTGAGAGCTTTATTTATAACAGCTTAAAAGGAGAAACAATGTCAAATTTCTATCAAAAAGTGAAGATATAAACTAAGTATGGTACATCTTCCCAATGGAATACCACTCAGTAATAAAAATGGACAAAATACTAGTATATGCTACAACATGAACGAATCTCAAAATAACTATAACCAAGTGAAAGAAGTAAAGACAAAAAGCACACATTCTATATGATTCCATTTTTCTAAAGTTCGGAAAATGCAAACGAACATATTCTTAAGAGAAAACAGATCAGAAGTTGCTTGGAGAAGGATGAGGAGGTAGGGATTACGAAGTGGTGCAAAGGAGGTTTTGAAGGTGATGAATCAATTCATTATCTTGCACGGGAAGCTCAAATTCTTTACCTTAAATATGTGCAATTTATGTATGTGAACTATGCCTCAATAATCGAAAACAATCTCTGTGTGGCATAAGCTTATCAGTGGTCTATCTTTAAATATCTTTTTTAAGTGTTGCTGTAAAGCGTCAGGCCCAGCACAGGGGTGAGAACACTGGGAGCAGCAGCGACCGCTCCCCTCATTTGTCCAGGTTCCGGCCATCGGCCGTCAGGCAGCTCTCTCTAGCTTCCGGGTCCAAGTTCATGCAGGGTCACCGCTGCTGTTGGCTGGCTCTTTCGCTGCTTATCTTTCTCTCCCTGACATATTTTTCTCAGGGCTTAGATTCTCAGTGAGGTCTTTTAAAGAAAGATATGTGTAAAACTTATCCTTATCCTTATAAACACCCCTCTTTCATTTATTAAATAAAAACCATGCCGGTTCTGAATGTAAAGGACATTGTTTTTTGGGTTCGTGTTTGGTTTATTTTTTTTATCCATTAAAAGTATTAACTTTAGCCTTCCATTTGATATTTTAGAAGAGAAACAGGATAAATCATCATCCTTTTTTTTCTTTTTTCCCTTCATATTTAATGAGCTAATTATCTTATTGAAGTACAGTTGGTATACAATGCTACATTAGTTTCAAGTGTACAACCTTGTGGTTCGACAATTCTATACCCTATGCGTTGGTCACCACAAGAAAGTAGTTCACTCTGTCACCATTCAACGTTATTACAAAATTACTGATTGTATTCCTTATGCTCTACTTTTCATTTCTGTGACTTATTTATTTTATAGCTAAAATTTTGTACCTCTTCATCCCAATCATCCCCTATTTCATCTATCTTTCCACCCATCTCTCCTCTGGCAGCCACTAGTTTGTTCTCTGTATTTATGAGTCTGTTCTTGTCTTTTTGTTTTGTTTTATTTTTATATTCTGCATATAAGTGAAATCATATGTATGACTTATTTCGCTTACCATAATACCCTTTTGGTCCATCCATGTTGTCACCAATGGCAAAATTCCATTCTATTTTTATATAGCTGAGTAATATTCCACTGTATAAGTATACCACATTTTCTTTATCCCTTCATCCATCAGTGGGCACTTGGATTACTTCCATATATATTGGCTGTTGTAAATAATGCTGCAACAAACATAGGGTGCATATATGTTTTTGATTAGTGTTTTTGGGTGTTTTGAGCAAATAGTAGCAGTGGAGTTACTGGAATTTATGGGATTTCTGTTATTTTATTATTATTTATTTTTTAATTTAATTTTTTTAAGTCTAATTAATTTTGGAAGATGCAAGCAGGGGAGGGACAGAGCGAGGGGGACAAAGGATCTGAAGCAGGCTTTGCACTGACAGCAGTGAGCCTGATGCGGGGCCTGAACTCATGAACCATGAGATCATGACCTGAGCTGAAGTTGGATGTTCAACTGACTGAGCTGCCCAGGTGCTCCTATTTTTTTTTTTTTTTTAGAGAGAGAGAGTGCACATGAGCAGGGGAGAGAGGCAAAAGGAGACAGAGAAAGGGAGAGAGAAAGAGAGCGAGAATACCAAGCAAACTCCATGCTCAGCGCAGAGTCCTGTGGGGCTCGATCCCATGACTCTAGAGTCGTGACCTGAGCCAAAATCAAGAGTGGGACACTTAACTGACTGAGTCACCCAGGTGCCCCCCGGATTTCTATTTTTAATTTTTGAGGAATCTCCATAAGTTAGCATACTTTCTAATAAAAATTGGTATACATAGATACACTTTATTAATTTGGCCAAGAAAATTACAAAGTGTGAGGGCTGGCTCATGGATGCCATCTGGTTCTTGACTGTATTTCAGCCCCCAGTCAAGCAGCCTCTAGTGACAAGCTGTTTTCTCCTCCTGTCGAAAGCAATCACTAGCTTCATGGGTTTCAAGGAACCAAAATTCAAAGACCACGAGGTGAAGGTGCTTCTCTGAAAATCTGTCCTGCTTGTTTCTGTGTTAGAGGCTGCGTGTGTCTCCTTTTACAGGGCCCCTCTCTTTATCTCTTTCTACGTGACTGTGTGTGGTCTCATCGCATGTCTATTTCTCCTCCCTCTTCTCCAGCCCTTTTAACTGTATCATGAAGTTAAAATGTTGTTTTATTATTTTATTTACTGAAAAGTAGATGGGCAGCGTGGTTTATTACTTTTGAAAAACCACTCCAATTAGAATGGACCAAATAAAACTTAGTTGCTGTATTTTTTTTTTTTTTTTTTTTTTGCATATACGGCCTTCAACCTGCTTTTCTCTGGCTAATGACACCACTCTCCCCACGACTCCCCGCCGGGTATGACGCTGTCACATGTAATGATTTGGAGAATTGTTATCGTCCATAGATTTATTTGCAGATGAGGTCAGGAAGGGCTTTACTGTAGAGTGACTGTGTGTGTATTTGTTATTTTTCTCTTCAAGACTTCTTTTTTTTTTTTTGGCCGATTTTAATTGCTAGTAAAAAATATGATGATTAAAATAAAACTGGTTGGGTGTCTGTGTTTTTAAAACTTGCTTATTTTACACAATCGTCATCTTCTGATAAAGGACTTGGCAAATTTATTTTGCGTTTGAAATCAGGAGTGGTCAATGAGAAATGCCAGTTTTCTTATATTGGCTTTGGCCACTTTTCGCATGTTTGGATGAGAGGACAGTTGTGACCACACCATTTGCAGTGACAGAATATCATAGACACGGGTTTTAGATATTCAGTTTCCCACAGTATGAGACCCCTGACCTTCTCAGAAAATTTACTTCATGAACTATTGCTAATCATGCGTGAGTTTGGTGTTCTACCAAATAAAACATACGGCCATGAATAATGGACTTTATCAACAATTAAAGTGCAATATGAAATAATAATAGAGCAAGGCAAATGAGAGAGATTATGAAAGAGTTTTGGAAACTTTAAGCAGAAATATCGTAAATTGATTTAGTCAATTCTGCAAGGAGATTAGGAAAAAAAAAAAAAACACTGCCTAAAATCCTGTGCCTCTGACTCTATGTTACATTTTATTGTTTTAATCACAGAGAACAAATAACACAAGATGGGGGAAGTGTTTTTTTGTTTAGTTTTTTTAAAACACAAGCTGGAGAGAACTCCTTTTGCAGCTCCTTTATTGTATCATCATCTCCTTCCAACTCTGCTCTTACTCTGTGACTTCCCGATAAAGAACAGTTATAAAATTTCCAGAATTACACCCACCTGCAGCAGCAAGGTTTAGAGATGGGAGTATTTCCAGAAGGAGAGTTCAGCCCCATTCCCACTGACCTCTGGGGATATAAAACAGCCTTGGAGTGAGGAGGAATGGCAAGACTCTAACAAAAGACAACGATTTAGAAGGAGCTCTCACCTACATGCCCTCCCTAGCCCGTGGGCTTTCCTGTCCCTGCGAGAAATTAATGACATCTAAGCAATTAATACTCCTCTGTGGACAGACCAAGAGGCTGATAGATGTTTTATCAAATCTGGGACAAGAAGCAACCACCAACAAGATGAGGAGAAATCACAAGAGCAGCTCAAACAGATGTCAGCCTTGGATGTTTCCTGAATGCAAAGAACATACACTTCTCAGAAAGGAACAGCCCGTGTGTGTTACCCACAGTACTGCGGATCTCAGAGTGAGATTAATCCCACAGGCCTGCCCAGGAAGGGGACCTGGAGGCTGCAGCCTTCCCTAGGATTCTTGAAAAACAGCGCCTGGCAGCAAAGGCTGATGTTTATCTCCTCTTTTACTGTCTAAAGTCAACACGAGGCTGAGGAGCCCGGCGCAGAGGCATCCTGGCCTTGGATTTTGGGGTTGAGATCAGTCCCGGAATTCCTTACTGCCATTGCAACATCAGGAAAGCAGCCCCCACCACGCTAGTGCCATCCGCGCTGCTCTAAACCTCAATACGGGCTCCCTCAACTGCAAGCAGGGAATATTCTTGCCGGCTCCACGCCCCGGGAATGGTCTGAGCTCAAAGACGTTTGTCATAGCAAATGGACACCAATCTAGGAAGAGGTACAGTTCAGATTCCCTGGGAGGAGGCGCTAGTATTAGGAATCATATTGATTTACAGCCAGTGGATTAAGCTGAGGACAAAGATGATTGCAACTGAGGCAATTGGGGTCTCATCGGGTGATTAGGAATTCATCAGAACCTGCCCAGGCTTAAAGGATCACGAAAGACTAAAGGAAGAGGGACTCCAGGCTAGGGGCCTCTAATATCATATTACTAATAGTTATCGGTTCTATCTTCCATAATAACTAGATACTTGGTGGACATGTGTTCAGCCACAATAAGTATTGCAAAACATATTAGGTCGATATGGATATCAATGAATATTTATAAAGAGCCTGTTCTGCCTAGATTAAATGCTTAATTGTGGGGATTCAACTGAGAGCCAGTTCGCAATAATCCTTCCTCTCTTGGAGCCTACATTCCATCTAAATATCTTCTTCATGTGATAGATGGTGAAACCAGGGCTCAGAAATTCTTAAGTAACTCACCCAAGGACACACAACTTGTACGTAGTGCCGCGGGAGAGTTTCAAACTCAGATCCTGGGACTCGAATATCTTTCCTGTAAGCTCTCTACTGGCAAATTTAAACTGTTTTCCTCTTATACACATCATATTTGATATCCACTATATAATATACTCTCAAAGGCTGGGTGGGCTGTATTACTGATAAAACAGGACTTGAATTTTTCTTTCTCACTCAACGTTAGGAAAATGCACCTAGAAGAAAATGCGTGTTCTAGGAATACTCAAAGATCTGCTCTAATTTATTTTATTTTAAATAAAGATTTCAAAACATCACTGATTTAATTATCATGTGCACGAGTTTTGCATTTAAGTGTTAGACACCAGTAATTCCACAGTTAGTGAGCTGTTTGCTAAACTATAGGTCTGATAGACTATCCTATGCTCTGTCTAGTGGGTCAGGTGTGGGACATGGAGGAGACGGCATGATTGTTGGTCCCAGACAAGAGTTCTTCATCTCAAAATTGCGACCACTTGGGCAGTCTGGCAATCTCCTTTTCCTCTACCTCTGGAGAGTTAAGGGGCCTGGTTTTCTAGAGCCCATTTGGCTCGTCTCTCACAGCAGAGCCCTGGAGAGATTCCATTTTCTGACCGACGAGGAACCTTCAGTGTGGACAGTCCAGTTGTAACCCTTCTGTGTCAGTTTCCATGTGAGTCATGGAGCCCTCTTCCATGGGACACAGCGGTCTTGAGGACAGAGTTAAGATAGAGGATCCCCAGATTCTTGCCTCAGATGATAAAACTGGATATTTTGGGTTTAGTTACATTTGCCTAGAAAGATACCTATAACCTAATCTTCATTCTAGAGCCATAGTTCTCACCTAAGCAGAACTTAAATATATACATAAATCTATATATAAATATATAAAATATATATAAATATTTATAAAATATATAAAAATATATAAATATATGTATAAATATATATGAAATATATAAATATAATATAAAAATATAAATTTATAAAAATATATGTATAAATATATATAAATATATAAAAATATATATAAGTATACATACATAAATATATATATAAATATATAAATATATATGAATATATAAATATATAAATATATATATATTTATAAATATATGTATAAATATATATAAATATGTAAACATATATTTATAAATGTTTATATATTTATATATATTTATATATATTTATATATTTATAAATGTTTATAAATATATGTTTACATATTTATATATATTTATACATATATTTATAAATATATATATATTTATATATATTTTATACTATATTTATATATTTATATTATATTTATAATAAATGTTATATTATTTATCAATATAAATGATTAATTTAATATTTTATGTTAATATATAAATACATATATTTATAAATTTATAAATATTTATAAATATATTTAAATATATTCATATATATTTATAAATATTTATATAGAAATATATATATAGAAGTAATTTGGTATAGAGAAAGTACCTCCTTACATAACAAAGAAGGTGAAGAAATTGTTGCATATGCCCTTATTGGCTCATACTCTTTTTTTTTTTCTTTTTCTTTTTTTTTTTTTTTTGGTTTATGTATTTTGAGAGAGCACACACATGCACAGAAGTGGAAGGGGCAGAGAAAGAGGGAGAGAGAGAGGTTCCAAGTACGCTCCACACTGTCAGTGAAGAGACTGTGGGACTTGACTCCACAAAAATCATGACCTGAGCCAAAATCAAGAGTCAAACCCTAAACCGACTGAGCCACTGAGGCACCACCTTGATTCATATTACAACAGAAGTACTTGCAGTGTAAACAAAACCAGGTTGAAATGTTTTTAAGTAGCAAAATATTGTATCAGGTCTTGGGAAAGGATTAAGAAACCAATGTAGGCAGTTCAAATACATGGTGTTTAATGCAGAGAATTAGATGTTTATAAAATCAATGGAAAAGCTAGAGGAGAAGTGGGGGGAGTTGCAAACTGGACATTTATATCCAAGGTCACACCACTGCAGCTGCAATCTACAAGTCCAGATACTGCTGCCACTCGACCCACCCCACACCCAAGATCTGGAGATGGGGGGTTATGGAGTCTGGCTCCTGCACACCCCCAATAGATCAGAGCTGTTGGTCAGCCAGCATGGCCACAGAAGACGGCAGGTCTCACCCTCTGCCTTCTAAATCTCAGGGAGTACTTCTCACTGGTGAAAGCTAAATCACATCCAGGATGGAAAATCAGTCTGTGGTTGCAAGAAAGGGTCAGAAACGTAGTGTTTGCCCTTCCACATCTGAAGGAGGTAGGGAAGGTTGAGGAGGGCAGACACCATCTAGTGTAAGGTCTGTTGTTATGTTATACTAAAAACACAGGAACTATTACTATGTTACCCTCCATGAACATAGGAACTCTGGCAAAGTTAATGTGTTACTAATAGATGAGAGATTTCAACAGCCAGAAATTGCAGGCAGTACTTACCAAGACAACTATGTTATATAAAAATACTTTTTTCTGGTAAATTCAAGTATGCTCTTCATAAGAGGTGACATGATTACACCATTTAGTTTAATTTATGTTTTTTAAGTAGGCTTCGCACCCAGCACAGAGCCCAATGCAGGGCTTGAACTCACGATCCTGAGTTCAAGATCTGAGCTGAGATCAAGAGTGATGTTTAGCTGACTGAGTCACCCAGGTGCCCTGATTATATCATTTTAAATTCTTACCTCTATGATGCTTATGGATTAAGTATTTTTGACATTTTTTGCATATAAATAGCTTGAAAATTTTGAGTGAAATGAACCACTGATTGAGCAAAATAATTTAAATTTTCGTAACAAAACATTTTATACTTAGTGTTATAATCAGTCTAATATATATCACATTGATTAATTATGTTTGTATTAACTTTTCCTTTTTTATGACTAAAATGAAAATGCCAATAAAGCTGCTTTCAGTGTATTAAATTTTCCTGTGGTTCAATTTTCTTTTCCTCCACTGTGACTAGATTTAGGATCTAACATCTATCATAATAGTATTTCCTGGTAGGAAACACAAAAAAGACTAAAGTGTTGAATAATATTACCTGAATCATGTTAAAGAAAATTTTCTGGCCTTCAGCTGGCCCAGGAAACAGACTCTGAGGCAGAAATTTACCTGTAGGCGGTTAATTGGTTGAGTGCTCTTGAGAAAAACACCTCTGAGGGCTGAGGGACGCAAGATGGGACAGAGGGAGTAGCTGAGCTATGATTCAGCTACTCCAGAGGCCTCAGAGGATCCTCTGGAGTTGAGATGAGCCTTTAGAGTTGCCTTGAGTCAAGGCAAGGATGTTGAACCTTTGTATCTCTGTCTTGACCGTGCGGATGTGGGCTGTGCCCAGGGAATAGGTGTCACCTTGGGTGAGACAGCATCATTCTACAAAAGGGATGTGCAGAGAGGAACTCCTCTATGAGTAGCCAACATCCTGGCATTTGGAAGTGCCTTCGCCCTTAAGGAGGCTCTGGTTGGCCAACCACCATGTTCCCCACACCTTTGAGAGACACCACATTACAGACACCCTAAGAGAGACTTAGTTCTCAATCCTATCTTATTTAAGAAAAGCATTATTTGCTTGGACACATTGGACACACGATCTATATCAAATTATAGTATAATGTCTTATTAAGTTTTAAATTCTGAAAAATATTCTGCTTAGCTTGTACCCATGAAAAAATAACTATTGATGGGATATGCCCAGAATATAGTGTTTTATTCTGTCAGAAGATAGTTTTCGTTTATTTTACTATCTTAACAACTACTTTGAGAAATTCAACTTTGATTCTGAGTGGCATGAATTACACCTATTATAAATGTTCTTTTATTACTCTAGCAATATGCCTATGGGTATATGGGTAGCCTGTTTTCCAGACAACTTTAGATATCTTGCGTGAGAAAAGATTTTGTCTTTAACCTGATGTGTCATATTGTTATAAGAAATGAGTCTTGAATCTTCAAGAAGCAACTTAGTTTTATTTGCATTATTAAACTAACACTTCAATGAACGAGTTTCAAATTTATGAAAATTAAAGTACAATACCGGCTGGCTAGTTAAAACTAAAGGAAAAGACACATAATTTCTAGTTATGTTTGTTTTACCATAACTTGTATTAGAATTCCAGTAGTTCAGGGGCGTCTGGGTGGCTCAGTCAGTTAAGCATGCAACTCTTGGTTTTGGCTCAGGTCATGATCTCACAATTCATCGGCTCGTCAGCACAGAGCCCACTTGGGCTTCTCTCTCTCTCTCCCTCTCTCTCTGCCCCTCCCCAGCTTGCTGTCTCTGTCTCTCTCAAAATAAAAAAATGAACATAAAAATTAATTCAAGTAGTATATAAATCAGTGCAAACAAAGAAAACATGTGACAGAGAAAGAAGTTGATTTTGTGGAATATCCAACAGAGTCATAAAGCACTCTCGTTAGAGGAAGTTAGCTCAGAATGATAATATATGTGGCATATACAATATAGAAGCATATGCACGTGAAAGTTACTGCATTTGGCACAGGAGTCAGGTGATTAATACAAATCAATCTTCCTTACAGGAAAAGGAAAATTTTCCTCTTAATCGGTGGCAATCAGAGTGATTAATCGGTGATCCTCTTAATCGGTGAAGAAATTAAATCAGAGGAGTTTTAGATAGATATAGACAAGTAAGGAGAAACTTTCAGGTGAAGAAATGAGCAGCCAAGCTTGGGAAATACAACTCATGTAAAAAAAAATCAGTTACTGTTGAAGATAAATCAGATCATGATTCATATATTAACCACCATAGGAATGACAACAATTTTCTAGAGAATATTAATGTACTAGCATTTTCTGGTGTTCATGAGATCTTGCTCCTTTGTCCAACTTTATTTTCTTAAAAGATATCTTTTCTTCAGAGAGATTGCTACTACTGATCTTTCAAAGCTCACGGGGAATGTTTTTCTCCTTTCTCTACATTGCATTTAAATCATCCTGAGACTTTTCTAATCGGACACACATTTGGCTGCTTCACAAAGAACAGATTCGTGAGTCACATAACTACCTGAGGCTGTAACCATGATTCATTTGCACGAAGATGATTAAGGAATGCTTATGTTTTAGCTGCAAGCCAAGAATCCGATAGTGAGCATCAATGATTATTTACGAATCTGGAAGATATTTTACCCCAAATTTCTCCTATCAGCAAGTAGAAACAAAACAAACAAAACAAAACAAAACAAAACAACCCCAAAAAACGAGAACACTAGAACTGCCTTGCAAAATTAGCTTTGGGAGCTGGAATATCCATTAAAGAGATCAGTTGAATGTATTATGGGCTCTTCACTGGTTGTCGGTGGTCTTCCATTGCCCCAGTGAGACTCGCCACATAAAATCAAGGCACACCATAACAGGTGACAAAAAAGAAACAGCATTATCACTACAGACATGTACCTTCCAAAACCTCTTACCCATGATTTTTCCAGGCTAAGCATTGAGTCCATTTAACTGACACTCTCAGTGTTTCCCAGCACACCACGGATCTCTGGTTTCCCACATCAGTGTCCCAAGGTGACCTGGCAACCTTGGTTCCAGGCAACCTTGGGCTCACCTCAACTGACAGCGTCCCACCTCAAGGCTCATGCTCTCAGCTACGGCCTTCCTGAACTTAAGAGTAGACCACAGGTGTGAGGGAGTTTTAATGTCTGGAGGCAATCCCCAAGCGAGGAGGGATAAAAACTGGTGGGTAAATAGCCCATCTTCTTCACACCCTTGTAAGAGGCACTCTGCCCCTTTCCCAACCAGTCCCAGAGGAACCCCCTCCATTTCCTGAGGCAGCAACCTCAGGGATCCTCCTGTAGGTTGGATTTTCCTCCTTTCCTGCCTCACTTCCTTCCCCATCGCTGCTCTCAGAAACCACGTCCCATATAAGAAGTCTTAACCTGAAACCAAGTTCTTGTCTTGGCTTGCCTTTCAGAGGAACCCTGAATAACACACTTCTGATTATTATTATTATCATCATCATCATTAATAATTATCCTCTCATCTCAAAGATAAATAATCTCAAAATCCTCCTTGCCTACATTAGGCAAATGTTAAGTTTGTACGCATACTTGGGTCTCTGTTCTTGGACTGTCGTTCCACTGATAAATGTATATATTGCTCGGAATGGTGCTGACATTACGATATGGTCATCATGTTTTCTCATGATTTATTTTTACAAGAATTTTAAATGAATTTTAACCATTTCTAAGATAAATCATATTGTAATTGCAGTAAATGATTTCTGAAATTGCATGAGACTTACATGTGAATTTGGGAAAAATTGTATTTTAAATACGGTGTTGTTTCATTCAGATATAAGATATATTTTTTCAAGGGTCTTGGTACTTTTGACTTGCTTATCTAAAAATTACCATGGATTGGGTGGATCATAAGCAAAATAAATTTATTTCTCACCGTTCTAGAGGCTGGGCAGTCCAAGGTCAAGGAGGCAGCAGGTTCTAGGTCTTGTGAGGACCCACCTCCTGGTTCATAGGTAGTCATTTTCCTCCTGTAATCTCACCTGGTGAAAGGGGCTAGGGGGCTCTCTATGGACTCTTTTGTGAGGGCACAAATCCTGTAAGCCTCCACCCCATGACCTAATCACCCCCAAACGCCACACTTCCTAATATCATCACATTGGGGATAGATTTCAATACATGAATTTTGGGAAAAAATAAACATTCAGTCTATAGCCCTGAATGTTCAGGTATCACTATTATATGATTTTCTTTAAGTCCTATGCCTTTCTTACAAAAATATCCCTAAGCGTTTTTTAGTTTGATTTGCTATTATCGACTGATATTTGCTTTTCAGTTTGGATCTTTAACTGGTAGCTAATATAAAGAAAGTCTACTTCTGTTACTTTTTTTCTTTTATCTGGCTACTTGGTTGTATATATTTTTAAATGTTTATTTAGCTTTTGGGAGAGAGAGAGAGCACAAGAGCAGGGCTGGTGCAGAGAGAGAGGGAAACACAGAAGCTGAAACAGGCTCCAGGCTCTGAGCTGTCAGCACAGAGCCTGATGTGGGGCTCAAACTCATGAACTGGGAGATCGTGAACTGAGCCTAAGTCAGACACTTAACTGACTGAGCCACCCAGGTGCCCTTGTTGTATTTTTATGTAGTCTTTTATGTATACTGGGCATCGTCTAATTGTCTTATAAGTATGTATAAGTAACTTTGCTTCCGCTTCTTTAATATTGATTAATCGTATATATTTTCTCATTGCATTTGTTATTACAGCCTTCTAAGTGATGTTGAATTATAGTAGTATGAGCGGTATCTTTCACATAGTTCTGATTTTTAGTGGAAATTACCTCGGTATTTAACTGTTCCATACTCTAGGGTTTTGTTATCTGGTCTTTATTATACTTAAGTAGTTTTCTTCTATTTCCATTTTACATAGAGATTTTATTATGAAGTTTACACAATTGCAGAAATTGGGAGAGTGGAATGGATTGAGGGGAGAATGTCTCATGGGTAGGCACAGAGAGAATGGAGAAAGTACAAGAGTTTGATGAAAATAAGAGAAATTGTTCAGCAAGGTTAGGGATGGGGAGAGTTACAGATGAAGTTTACAGGTGGAGAGAGACTGGCTGGAGGGAGAGGTAGAAACCCGTCTCTGGCAAAGCAGGAGAGAGGGAACACAACATGCCCGAAGACCCAGAGAAACTCTAATCTGAAGAAAGGAGATGTTTTTCTGTGAATGACCTTGTCCCCTTTCGCGAAAGAGATCGGCTGTAAACTAAAATGGACAAACAGGGCTTATCTGAGGTTTGAGGTTGACAGCTGTGAATGGCAGGGTTTGCCACAAGACTGTAGGATCCAGAATGGTCAACATGGGCTGGGGCACAGGGAAGCTTGAAGGAATAAAAAAAAAAAAGTGCAGATTAGTGATAGTGAATTCAAGGGGGCTGACAGATGTAGAGAGGCTACAGTCCGAGGGAGTGACTGTAAAGGCACAGTCGGGGGTGGGGGAGGTAAAGACACCATATGCCCCACGTGCTGAAGGTGGGTGTAACGGTTTAGCAGAGTCATCAGGGGTGCGATTCAAATCAGAGGACGGCAAAGCAATCGTTTTGAAAGTGCCATCAGATGGTAGAGATGGTAGAGATTTCAGAAAGAAAGGACAAAAATAAAACAGGGCTGAGCCGCTGAAGAAGTGGTGATTTGAAGATGGCAGCGATGAGGGTGGGCAGGGGAGTAAGCGATGAGCTCAGGTGAATGCCAATGGTGGCCTTGGCTGAGGCGGCGGAGAAGAAGGGATACTTTGGGGATCCTAGGGGATTAGGAGAATCAAACCGGGTGATGGACGCACAACTAGGTGGTCAGATACCGCTGAGCAAGAGAGGGACAAGTGTTCAGGAGTCTGCAGATGGGTGAGCCAAGAGAGCATAAGAAGAAACGGGAGGCAGGAAATTACGAGATAGTTTGGAGTCATGTGTTATTTGCATTGAAGTTTAGTGATTATGCTGTATCTTATCAATGGAAGGCTGTGTAGAACTTCCAGACCCGAATATTCATTTAGAGCTTCATAGTGGGTAGGGGTCGCCTGGGTGGCTCAGTCGGTTAAGCGACCGACACTTGGTGTCCGCTGAGGACATGATCTCCAACTTTGTGAGTTCAGCCAGGCATCGGCCTTTGCTTTGTCAGCTCAGAGCCTGCTTTGAGTTCTTTCCCTCTCCCTCTCTCTTCGCTCCTTCCCGACTCATGCTGTCTCTGTCTGTTTCAAAATAAATAAATAAACTAAAAAAAAAAAGAACTTGGTAGGTAGCTTTGCAAAACCTTTACAGGAGGCAGAGTGGGTTAAAAGATTCTTTTACTTATCCTCTGTGTATGCCTATGTACGGGTGTGTTAAGGTTGTCAAATTTAGCACATAAAATACAAAACACTCAGCTAAATTTACATTTCAGAAAATAAAGAAAAATTGTTTCAGTGCAAAGACATCCCATGCAATTAAGCATATTTCACAAGACGTACTTATACTAATATTTGTTATTTATCTGGCATTCAAATTTAACGATGTGTGTTTCCGTGCATATGTGAGCAAGTATCAGTGTAGGAGCTGAGAAGCTGTTCTTTAAAAATTATTTTTTTCGGGGCACCTGGGTGGCTCAGTCGGTTGAGCGTCCGACTTCGGCTCAGGTCAGGATCTCGCGGTCTGTGAGTTCGAGCCCCGCATCGGCTCTGTGCTGATGGCTCAGAGCCTGGAGCCTGCTTCGGATTCTGTATCTGCCTCTCTCTTTGCCCCTCCCCTGCTCACGCTCTGTCTCTCTGTCTCTCAAAAATAAATAAACGTTAAAAAAATTTTAAAAATTATTTTTCTAAAAGAGCAGCTCAGAGTAGGTTCTGAGAAATCTTATCTCCGTATGTTTCCCTAATCACTATAATTTTAAAAAGCCATGGAATTTACACATATAGAGTTCCATATTTTTTAAAAAAGGTTTCTAAGGTTTAACCTGAAATAGAGGAATTTGTTGTTTAATGACAGCTTCTATAATTAATGTTTTTATGTACTACCTTATTTCAAGGTACAGAATCATTCACTTAGATTCTACTTTTTAAAAAATTGAGGGGCGCCTGGGTGGCTCAGTCAGTTCAGTGTACGGCTCCGGCTCAGGTCATGATCTCTCGGTTTGTGAGTCCAAGCCCTGCATCGGGCTCTGTGCTGATGGCTCGGAGCCTGGAGCCTGCTTCGGATTCTGTGTCTCCCTCTCACGCTGTCCCTTCCCTGCTCATGCTCTGTCTCTCTCAAAAATAAATAAACATTAAAAAAATTAAAAAAATAAAGATCGAAGACTCCAAAAATGTTATGAAGTGCACACGTGACAGAAGCCTTGCCTCTGCTTTGTGCAGTGGCTTCTGGTCCTTTCACGGGATACTCACCATCTGCACTCAGAGAGGAATGTGGTTGGGATAGGTGTGCCGGCCAGGTGACTTCTGGAACAGGCTGGTAGCAGTCCAGGCATGTGTGTGGATGAAGTGAAATCCAGTGGTCCTTACAACCGTGCTTTGTGTGTTTACAAAGTAGTTCCTGGTGGCATTCATCTTGCTCACACTGGATGGACCAGCCCACGGAAGTAGCATCTCAGTGATATTAGACCTAAGAGTGATCACTGGAATTTTCTCCCTTACAAGTTCCTGCCTTCTCTCTGCAGCCCACTTCAGCTCACGGATGAACCATACAGGTGTCTGTACGTGCTACCATCTCCACCCTTCCTCAGTGCTCCTCCCTCCCTATGGGCCCCGAGAGCTGTGCCCTGACTCCTGAGTGCTGGCAGGGGACGGCTGTCACCCAAGCTCGGCACGCCTTGACGTGGCAACTGGGCACCTGGCAGCTAATTTATCTTCAGCTTCTTCCGTGTGAGTGCATGGTTGTTATGATTTCACATCGCTTGTGAAATGATGCGAACCTCCCAAGGTCAAGTATATTATTCACAGATTACAGGTAAGGGGAGTAAGAATCCAAAAGGCAAAGGAAACATGATATTTACTGAGTATCTGCTTTGTGCCTAGCACTGTGTCAAGCATTTCCTAAGCATCATCTCACACCTAAGAACTGGACACTGTAAAGAAGTAGGATTTATAACACATATGTCACAGACGGAGACACAAGCTCAGAGAAGTTAAGAAATGTGTCCAAGAACCGAAGGCTAATGAGGGGTAGAAGAAGAATCCAAATGAAGCCTCCTTCCCAAAGCCCGTGTTTGCCCCCGATTCACAATGCTTCTCTCCGGAGGTGGGTTAGCTTTTCTGAGCTGACCCAGCTAGGATATGAGAGATGGAAGATTCCTGCTTAGGTCATCCTGACTCTAAAGCCCATGAAATTAGTATTTAATAGGGCTAATTAGACCATTAAAAAAAAAAAAAGCTTCGATGTCCCTAGCGGATCCAAAAAAGTTCTAAAGCTCTTTCATTCATAAATTCTGATAATTTGTGTGTATAAATGTGTGATTTTGGGAATGAACATAGCCTTAAAAGAGATTCGAAGAACTCCTGAGGTATGGTCCACCATTAGCCTGCTCCTTCTCCAAGCCTTAGCGATTCAAATTAATTGAAACCTGGGTGTTCGAATATAACCGCTTTGTTCACTAAGCAATGGGCATTATGCCGACGCCATCTCTCCAATGACAGAAGTCACAGAGCAAGAGAACAGACACAATCTTGATGCATTTCGTAAGCAGCAGAAAGCATCAGAGGTCAGACATACAGAGAGTTTTAGCCACTTTCCTTAGAAGATACAGCATGGGGTAGGTGGTGGGAGGTAGGAGCCTTTTATACGTGTGAAAGATTGGAAGAGACTAAATTCCTACATTTATCTTTGGGACACTGTGGGACCTTGGGCTGAATGCTTAACCTCTCTGAGTTGTCCATTCCCCCAACTAGATGGGGGGGTCATGTCTCTGTGTTTATCTACCTCTTGCATTTTATAATGTCATGACTTAGTTTTCTGCATTTTTTTTTAAAATTTTTTTAACGTTTATTTATTTTTGAGAGACAGATACAGAGTATGAGCAGGGGAAGGGCAGAGACAGAGAGAGGGAGTTACAGAATCTGAAGCAGGCTCCAGGCTCTGAGCCGCCAGCACAGAGCCCGACGCGGGGCTCGAATCCACAGACCGCAAGATCATGACCTGAGCCGAAGTCGGCCGCCCAACCGACAGAGCCACCCAGGCGCCCCTAGTTTTCTGCATTTTGCTTTTATCTGTTAAAAAGCAAAGTCATGTGAAATGGAACTACAGCTAAGATAGAATTCATCTAGAAAGCAGAGTTAGGGCAGGTATAGGAAAACGCTATAGCAGGTAGGACTGACCTTTAAAGGTCTTCCTTCCCCCATCTATTTCCTCTTGGCCTTGGGCACCCAACGACAAACAGCATGCATCTCGCCTGCTTGTAGCATCTTCCTTAGAACTTGTCCTTTGCAGACGGCTTTCCATCCATAGAGTTTCCTGACAGGCTCTTGCTTGCTTCTCATATGTCCTCCAAACCTGACTGTCCCAGTCTCATCCTGGGTCTCACACAGAGACGGTAGACACTGTGGTCCCAGCCCCCGGGTCAGACCATCGGGGTTTTAATCTCGGCTTCATCACCTCTCAGCTGTATGGCATTGGGAAAATTACTTTACATTTCTGTGCTCCGGTTTTCTCCTCTGCGAAATCGAGGAGATGACGGTCCTCCCCTCAGGAGCACACCGTGCGCATCGAGTGCCTTATGGTAGAAAAGTTTAGCACAGTCAGGGCATAGAGTAAACGGGCAACATATATTATATAAAAGATAGGACTAGATGTTTCCGGGTGGCTAACGTAACCTAGTGAATAGTACTTATGTACTCACAGATGGCTATGACTACATGTTTTTCTCTCCCTGGACATGAACTTGCATTTTCCCATCTTTGTATATGAATGAAATGAATGGAATTCCTAGCAATGACTTACCGTGGAGGAGGACGTGTTGGGTAAGAACCCCTTCGGCGGTCCTCAGATCACACCACACGAGCTCCCTCCGAATCACGGAGCCGGCCCTGGGAGTGCACAGTGGATAGTATTGGGCGGAAGGCTGCCCGCACTTTCCGGCACCCCTGACAACAGTTAGCAAAAATTACTAGAAGAAACATCAGAACTGCATTTCTCATTGCTCTTTTTAAATAGTGTTGGTGTGGCAACTAGATGTGTTTACACACACACACACACACACACACACACACACACACACACTTCTAGAGTCCCGACGAGGCTCCATTCTAAAAGAACTATGAAAGCGTCATGGGGCACCTATAAAGCACTTATTTCTGTCTACATCAATCTCCAGTATTCTCTTTACCTATTGGATCCTACCCTGCACTTTATGCTTCTATTGGCTTCAAATGGAAAAAAAAAAAAGACTATACATTGGTGTAATCTCCTATTTTGAAATATTTTATTTTTCAGAAGTTTGTAACTATTCAATGAATTGCTCCGACTTCAGCTCAGGTCATGATCTCATGGTTTATGAGTTCGAGCCCCACATCCGGCTCTGTGTTGACAGCTAGGAGCCTGGAGCCTGCTTCAAATTCTGTGTCTCCCTCTCTCTGCCCCTCAGTCGCTTGCGTTCTGTCTCTCTCTCAAAAATAAATAAACATCAGAAAATTTAAAAAAAAAGAAAATCACAGAGAATGTAAACAAACTAAACAGAAAAACAAATCAAAAGGATTCAGTCTTGGGGTGGCTGGGTGGCTCAGTCAGTTAAGCGTCCAGCTTCAGCTCGGGTCATGATCTCATGGTTCGTGAGTTAGAGTCAAGCATCGGGGTCTGTGCTGACAGTGAGAGCCTGCTTGAGATTCACTCTCTCCCTCTCTCTCTTCCCCTCCCCCACCTGCACTCGCTTGCTCTCTCTCTCTCTCTCTCTCTCTCTCGCTCTTTCTCTCTCTCAAAACAATCAAATAAACTTAAAAAAAAAAGGATTCAGTCTTTTACCAATGCCATGCTTTTCTCCCTCTGTTAATCGAGTTTGACATTTGGACATTTATAAAAGCCTTGGCATTACGTGTGTGAAGATTTTTCCCACATGACACAGGCTTTTTCTACAGAATCCACTTGCCAACTTAAAGTACCACCATCCAATGAGTGTCAAAGGCCAGTGTGACTAAACTCAGGTATCTAAATGGTTTGGTGGAATAACCAATGGGGCTTTTTATTTTAAAACCCAACCTGGTCAGAGACCGGTTCTAAAAGAAACCATGTACTTTGTTAATTAGGGTTTTCTTTTCAGTAAAAAAGTTACAGTAAATATTTTGAAAAACAAAATAAGAAAAGGACACAGAAAGCGTTTTTGTCAGAACCAGAATAAGATTCAGAACCTAGAGCAGAGCTTCGAAAGCCAAATATCCAACTGAAATGACCGAGAACAGCTCCCATGAGTGGTGGTTTGGCAATAAAAATGAGAGCTATCTGGTATTGTTTTTCTTGATAAGATTGTGGGGGTTTTTTGGTATTTTATTCTTTACCATGGGCCAGGGGTCCTGACTGATAAAGATTATTTTGTGAATGAAATTAATGAAGAGAATAACCTCTATAAACCTCTGGTGGGCTCCTGACCACGTATGTGGCCGCATCTTTTCTACCACCGGAAAAATGCCTCATTACTCAGACATATTCACGAAGTATTTCTCCACTATGTTTTTGAACACTGTCTTTACAATAACTATCCCTTTCATTGAAGGAACACTGAACCAGCCTCAGGGAAAAAAACCACAAAGGTAAGATATCTATATTTGAAAAGAGACATTAAAATATTAACTTCAAAAAGCACGGGGGAGACAACAGTTCTGTTTCCCACTTCTTTTCCAAAACAAAGGAAGTAAGAAATTCTTTCATGGTTTTTATTTGTTTTTCAAATCACATTGTCCTCGGCTCTTAAAATAATAATCTTTCCTGACAGTCATTTAATAATTGTGAGTGATCTATGGCTTTATTATAAAGTATTCATCTAATGATCTATTTCCTTTACCCCAGGGGCCAAGTACAAAGCTCGGGAATTATCTTGGTGATACTTTTAATAACTTCCTGTGGGACTGCAAATCTCAATCAAAGCTGACTCTGCAAAGGAGTTAATCATGTAATTTCACAGATTAGACACCACAGGGTTACTAATGAGAAACTTCAGTTTAGTGATAAACTTTTTTTTTTTCTTCCAGGAATATTTTGAGAGTCCTGTAACCTTTGGCTGACACCCAGCAAGGCTATTAGTTTAACCATGGGATGCACTACCAAACGCATAAGAGTCAGCAAACTTCTATTCTGGAAAGTTGATTGTAGGAATAGTTTGGTTAAAGAGCCCTCAGAAACAGATGGAATGGGTGACAGGGGAAAAAAAAGACAAGCATAAAAAACACTTGACTTCCGTTGGTTGGCATAACTGTAGCTTCTAGTGTCTTTTCAGCCATATGTTCAAGATGGAAACTGTAGTCCACATTGAAATGTCACACTGCCCTCTGTTCCATAAACACGAATCCTCTACCACTAAATATTTAGATCTGAATTGTTGGAACGGAGTTCTGTGCCAGGGGTAGGGGGATTAATTCTCTCAAGGTCCTCACATGATGAATCTCCCACTGAAGTAAACATCCGAGAAGAGCTCACACTAAAGCCATAAAATATATAAATAAAGTTTAAAGTTTAATTAAGTCAACATTATTTAAAGTGGTTGTCATATTTTACAGTGAACTTTTCATGTTTATTTTGTATGACTCCTCATAAATAGCCCCTCCTGATCAGACAGCTAGGTTAAAGTCAAGGGCTCCAAACTTAGGGCTGGAAGAAGAATATTCCTGAATCGGGGGTGAGGCAATTTTTTTTTTTCCCATTCTGCTTTTGTTGTAAAAACCAGCCTGTTAGCTAGGCACTGAGTCACTATCTTGTACAGATGGAATGTTTGAAAATCCTTTAAGTTTTATCTGTTGGACTATGGGGAGGCCATGTATACCACACAGATAGGAACACAGAAGAGCAAATAAAGGAGACTAGCCCAAGTGATAAGACAACTTTCATTTATTTCCTATAAAAATAAGAGGCATAAGAAAAATAACTGATTCAAGTTTCAATTCATTCTGGCTTATTGACTTCTTAAAATATTTTTTCTTACCAGCTAAATCATTTTAACGTCCATAACTCCTCCACCGTGATCAAAAATAAATAATTTGGTTAATTTAGGGCACTTGATTTTCTCCCTTAATCTATAATCACATACTTTTTCTTGTTTTTTGGATTTAGTAGCTAAGGAGAAAGAGCATGTAAAGGACACAGATCAGCTGAAGTGAATGTCTTACTGGACAAAGTAAGTGGCCAGTCAGCACAGACTTTCTCTTTTTAAAGCAAAACCTCCCTCAATATGACAGCCCTAGTTCTTCCTACAGAAAGGAATCTCTCTCCAGGGAAGTATTTAAGTCTGTAAGGAAACTTTGGGAGTTGGAAAAAGCCTCTGGCAGTCTTGTCCGACCCTGATGTTTCCTGAGTATACCATAGCCAGAAGCAGTTAATTGTCATAGTTCACATGGCTAAATGATAGCACCGTGGGTCTAGAACACATGTCTGCCAATGCCCATCTTACTGCTTTCCTATCCAGAGTATTGATTTCAGAATACGGATATCTGTAGAGGAAATGCATGGCCAGGTATAAACGATGGTCTTGGAGAAGATGAAGACTGTAGTATCTTTGATGGTTCTTAGGTTGCATATTTTCAGAAACCACGTGATTTGATGCAAAGTGCTAATCACCGTTCTTCTGTTTCCCTGTGTGTAAAATGCAGCTACTAGGAGGTACTGATTAGAGATACGATTTGTCAGGTGCACCCTGCAAGAAACACAGTAAATACCCCACCGACGGGGTCAGTTACCATCAGTTTCATGTCCACATTTTAGAAGCTACATACCAAGAGCAAAGTGTCTCTCCAAATTACCAAGTCACATGTATGGCTGAGGATAATTTCACTCCTTTCTCTGAGTTAGGACTTACATTTAATTTTGACGAGCCCCCCAAAGAATCCAGATAGATTTGTTTTCTGGAGTACAAATATGTATCAAATGAAAAGACACATGCTATCAAAATGGTTTATGATCACTTGGACTAGAGTTTGGGGTTTTAATGAACTGAAAGAATTTTTTAAAACATGACTGAAATTTGACAAAGAAAACACAAAATTCATTTCATTCTTTTTGGCTGAGAAAATGTCTCTTTACATCGTCACACTTAGGATACTGAAATGTGACAATTAATCATACAGCAAGTGATTTGGAAATACTCAACTTTCAGTTATATGTGTATATCTTAGCCCATGCCTCCAAGAAGACTACAGGGGAAAAGCCTTACCAGTAGCACTATGAAAACTACAACCATTTCAAGGACTTATAAGACTATCTACAAACTCTCTACTCTGTTTTGATTTTATTAGTTTTTCTCAACGCCTTCCAAAATTCTTCTGTGACTTTTTGGTGCCTGATCATTTTCTCTCCATACTTCTACCTCATTCTCTTTGTCACAATGAAACAATTGTATTTTCTGTATGAATATATCACAATCTGTTGAACAATTCCCCCAGAAGATCACACGTTTCATGAAATAAACATGTGATTAAAGGGAAAAGAAATGGAAACGAAATTTTACTTTTACACTAAAAGGGAATTCTGATCAAGAGTGTTATCACAGAACACAAAAACATTATGCTAAATACAGTCAATTTTGCAAAACCTTGCATGCAAGTAATAACTAATGAAATAGCTCATGGCTTCAAAATCTAATAGATCTATTAAAAGATCTATTTAAAATTTATGAAAGCAAAAACAGGGAAGCATAACCTCTACTCATCTGGTGTATGATAAAGTTATTTCACCATAAAATTATTTCACTGGATAATTCTAATAGTTAAAAGTTCTTTATTACTTTGCACATTCTAAAATCATGTTTTAATTTTTCTGTAATACATATGAACAAACTTATACCTACCTATGTCTAGACTGAGGAAACTATTATTATTTATTTCTTATAGGTGTGTTAAATAAATCAACTCAGAGAAGATAAATTTGCATATATTTAGTATTTTCTATGCATGGATAACCAAACTGATAGATCTTTTAATGATTATAAAAAAATGCCATTCGCACAATTATGCTTCCTTTTCTGGTATGTTGCTTGCTGAGAACACCTTTTTCTCTTGCTTTACACCTAACCTCATCCAACCAACCTTTCGGGAGAGCAGTTTCTGATTCTCATAAACTGGCCACCTCGAAGGCACACTGGAGCTCAAGTTAATTTCATTAATGCACTCTCCCAGTAAGCTCATGTTCAGCTAGTATTTCCAAACTATTGATTTTGTCTAAACATTTCCCCATCCTGAGTTATTTATACATTAGGAAGTAGAAGCAGAGTGGGTGCGAAAAGTGGGCCAGATGAGAAACTTTCTAGATTTAGCTCACTGGTAGTAAATCTTGGGCTTTTATCAAGGGAACCTCGGCAAATAGAAATGTCCACGCAGAACTAAAGGCTTTTTAGAACAGAATAGGTTAGATAATGAAGGCATACACTCTTAAGCTTTAGCTATTCATTTTCCCAAATATTTATTACTAATACACAAATTCGTTCCAGCAATATTTGTTGAGTATCTTTTCTACGTTGTTGACTACCTCTTGGGCAGTTAATGAGATCTAGAGAAAATTAAACTTTCTCCACCTTCAACCTGGGCTGAAAAATTCCTTTAGTATTCTGCACATACACCCAACCTTACACATGAAAATACAAGTGTGTGTAAATATATACTCACATATTTGGTCTTAATATAAAATTTATATTGATTTTATATTTATAATTCGTACATACATATGCAATTTACATAAATACATATGCCATGTTTTTTGGCATTATTATATCCGGCAACAAAAAAGAGGGGTGAATAATTCATTAAACCTAATCAATCCAGAAATGTCACCGACTTTCCAAGTTTACAAATTCTAAGTAAAAATTGGGTTTTCGTTTTAAATCCGGCCTAATGAATGAGGGTACTAAGAGTTTACCTTTTTTCTTTATTATTTATTTCTTATAGGTCTGTTTGGAATATCTTACAAAGAAATCCTAAGGAAGAGTCTGAAAATTAATATACGTAACGATATAATTTGTATCACAAAGCTAGTGGTTTCATAGCCTACCCTCAAATTATATAAACATTATTAATTTCATGTATGTTCTTTCCAAGTTATAAAGCATGAAACTTCATCTCGCTAACAAATAAATGTCAGTAGAAAAGTATACTTTCCTGATAAAATTCTTTTTAACTTAGTTGTGTTTTTATATTATTTTCACATTTATTATATAATCTCTATTTAACTAAATTATTAGTAAACTCATGCCTTAGGTAATAACAAAGTCCAAGGCCTTCAGCTACATGGCATCGTGAGAGCCTGATGACGGCCTCATGTTACACATCGTTTAAGTATAAAACGAGCGAATGTATTTTGATGTATGAAGGTGGAGATTTTGTCCTCTAAGGATCTTGAAACAAGAAGGCCTTTATTTTACAATATAAAACCATAAGATGAGAAATTAAGAAAATAACTTGAGAAAATAAATTGAGTCATTAAGGACATGAAAGTGGAAAAGATTAAATCAAAAACAAGGAATTTTTTCAAGTTTCTATGCTAATTCCAGTTCATTAACATACAGTGTAATATTAGTTTCAAGTATAAGACATAATGATTCAACACTTCCATATGACACCCGGTGCTCATCACAAGTGCCTTCCTTAAGCCCCTTCACCTATTTCACCCAACCGCTGTCCACCTCCCCTCCCGTAACCATCAGTGGAAAACAAGGAATGTAGCTGAGAAAAGTACACCCATTCAACTTGAAAGAGACAGTCATGACCAGTTTATTCTTTAACTGCTAACTTCAAAAATGAAAGAAAGAAAAAATATAGACTGTGGTCAGACATATGAATGGGAGAAATAAGATTTTAAATTATAACAGCGTGGCATTACATTGTGATTGGTTTGATTTGATTATAAAAGTTTCCAATAAAGCTATATTGGCTCTTGGAAGACATCCCCAACCCACTTCAGAGCTGGCTGCACATTAGCAATAGAAGTAGTGGAACCAGGCCATATAATCATTAAATACATAAAATTCAGGAAAACACATGAAAAGCAGAGATAAACTGTGGAGAGTTTATTTGTGCACAAAACTTACTTCAAAGTTACTTGTTGAGTTGATTTCATTTCAGTTAGCAATTTACCAGATGTAATCATTGTTATCCCAACGGTCAGAGCTATCAGGTACCTGCTCATGCTTGGGTGACTGTGCACTTCTCTCTCGTTCTCCAACAGCCCTGGGTGGGAGGTGCATTATCTCTATTTCACAGAATAGGAAAGCAAAGCTCAGAATGAGTAAGTAACTTTCCCATGGTCGCACAGTAAGTGGCAAAGCTGTGATATGAAGTCAGACTGATCTGATGTAGAATCAGCCTTGTTCCGTTGCACTATGCTGTAAACACTAAAAATATACTATAAAATGTAGTTTTAAAAGGAAAGACTAGGCTTGTTTCAAGTGTCTCTCCATTCTCTCTCCTCTCGTCAAACCAAACTAAGCTTTAGCTTAAACTGTAAAAACCATCATGTGAACATAAAAATTCAAGAAGGAGGTGGCACAGCAGAAGTATTGATATGAAGACTTTGAAGGAATGGGTGTGGGAAGTTGATTCTTCCCGTCCCTGTGTCCATATCCCTTGCAAAGTGACTCTGCAGCTATTCCCATCAAGAAAAGTCTGTTTCTCTGTCTCTTGAAGCTGATCTTGAACACATGACTTGCTTTGGTCAATGGACTTGATAAGTATGACAGAAACAGAATTTGCTTCCGTCAAGACATGAGGAAGTCTAGGTCTAGCCAGCAGGAGAGCCCACGTTGGGAGGACCCATGTGCCCTGCCCAGCAGCCTGCTAACTGCCAGCCTGTGAGTGAAGCCTCCTGTTCCGGCCAAGGTGCCAACTGACTGCAGGGAACCCAGACAAGAACCGCTCAGGCATGGGTCGAATTCCTGACCCACAGAACTGGGAGCTAGGAAATGTTGGGTTTTGTTTTTCAAACCACAGTTCTATGGTGGTTTGTTAACACTATAAATGCTGCAATAAGTTAATTTTTTCGAGTACATGGAATTTCTAGTCATTTTTCCCCAGTAGTGCACTAAACCATGTTATTTTTTGTTGTATCTGATCTCACTTTGCGATCAAGTAATGCATTTGGTAGATGGCTTGGTTGCTATGGAATATGTTTTCTCTGAAGCAAGTGAATTCATTAGGAATTCTCTGAAGTAACTGAATTCTTTAGAAATGAAGCCTAAGATTCTGGCTTCATTAGCATCCTACTTCTGGAACCGAGAGGCTTGGCTCAGTTACTGTTTCCAGGGTCTCTACAGCCAACTGAATGAGCACAGACATGCTGGCCACCATATGACTTTTAAGAGCCCTGCCCCCTTTGTCTTTGTCATCCCTCCCTTCATTAATATATATATATATTATATGTATATATATATATATATATATATGACTCTAATTTGTAGCTGCATGAGTATAAAGATGAATATATTAGCATTACATATTTCTTACATTTCAAGGTTTCTTTTTTTTTTTTTTTTGCTTCTAATTTTAAAAGAAACTAAAACACTTCTGTGGGCTCCTAAAAGTATTGTAGACCCTGGGCCGTGTCCTTACCATGCCTGATGAATAAGTCAAACTAGCCACACATGAAAAAGAATAAACTTATTTACTTACTTTGCCCCTCCAGTTCTTCAGAGCTGCTTTTATAATGAGTATTATATGTGTGTGTGTGCGCGTGAGCACACGCGTGCGTGTGCATGTAAACATTCTGCCTCCTTTTATGACTAACGCAGGTAAGTTTCCTCTCCGGCCATGTCTCAGGCCAGGGGTAGCCTGCATAGAGGCAAGTACACGGGGATTACAAAGGATACAACCATCCATACCCTGCAAGGACCACAACAGAAAAAAAAGAAAGTAAGAAAGAAAATGAACACTAGGGAATCTTCAATATAAACATTAATAGTTTCCCACATCTTTGTTTAGAGAATAGCCTGAGGATTTCTAAACTTTTAGATCTTATTCATTCCAGAAGAACTGTTTCACTTATGGCCACATAAATCTTGTGGCCCTTCAGAAAGTTCCAAGATTAAGACTTTGGAAACTAGAGTCACAGGGAACTCACAGGTGACCTGTGCAGAGCCAAGCTGATTCGGGCCGTTCCAGAGACAAAACATTTGCTGAGATCGTTTGAGTCTGGGGCTGACATCAGTGATAGAGGCTAGGAACTCGGTAAGGAGACGTGGACAGGGAAGCTTAGGAGCAAGTACAGTATTTTTGTTTTTTTAATGTTTTTAAGTTTATTTATTGATTTTGAGAGAGACAGAGAGAGTGCGAGTGGGGGAAGGGCAGAGAGAGAATCCCAGGCAGGCTCTGCGAGGTCAGTGTGCAGAACCTGACGTGGGGCTCCAAGTCACGAACCATGAGATCATGACCTGAGACGAAGTCTGATGCTCAACCCACTGAGCCACCCAGGTGCCCCAGTACTCTTGTTTTTTAAACAGATTGTACTGTTTTTTTCTCAGTACAAAAGACAGACATCTTCAATAGAGAAAAATCTAAAGAATGTTTTTAATAAAAAACAAACGCCATAAAAAGTTGTAGTAAGGTTTGCCATGTCAGATGCAACTGAGAATTTAGGGGTTTTTATATCTTTCTCTATCAGCCTGTTTCACTGATAATTAACTTTTTAAATTTATGTCGTTTTGAACCTAGTACTGTGAAAGCTCCACCCACCCACAAGTCGCAGACTGGTTAAGTAACTGTTCTGAAGAAACTTAAAATGAGAGTTCCAGGAGCCCATGACTTACATGAATGTGGCTCTGATATGCGAAGCTGACAGGCTGGAATAAGAATAGAGACAAGGATGACTTTTGACCATTTTTCTTCCCTTCTCCCTTTCTCCTTCTCTGGACTACTTAGGAAAGTCCCAGATAGATACAAAGGCAGGGCAGCCCTAATTTATATATCGTGTCCTATTGCCCCTAAAGCTACAAAAAAAGTCCTAGAGATGAGATTAAAATACATTTGTATTCAAACTATATATTGAAGGTTTTCCTTTACACTCAAGAGTAGCTCAAGCTCCAACTTTTGGTTTGGGAGGTCACCAAACTCTGCCGTACAGACAGCATGTCTGCGGTCTCCGGGGACAGAGGAATTCTCCCTGGCTGCTTTGGAAAGCCTTTCCAGCTGCCACCGCATGGCAGAACCAAACAGCAAATAGGGAGCATGGTGCCCTCACAGCGCATGCTCGGGAATTTCACTTCACTCCGCCCTCTTCCACTCTCTTCACGTCTTCCAAGTTCTTGGACAGAGGTCAACTCAAGGGCTGTAAAAGGCATCCCTGTTTGTCCAGGCAGGTGCAGATGGCTTGGCAGTTAGACAAAGGTGAAGCCGCAAGGAAGGCGTGGCTCGGGGCTGCTGGGAACTCAGCTCTGAGGTCAGGGTAGTGTTCTTCCCTCAAGGAGCACTTCTCCTTCAGTCAGTCCCTAACTCTCTTGTCCCCAAGCCACTTTACATTTACATTGACTTACTGACCTATTTGTTAGCAGTGTTATTTCTCTATATCACTTCTCCAACTACTTTACAAACTCTAAAGCCTTGTGTCTGGGTGACTATCTCCACTCACAGGGCCTTCCTTTCCACATATACCTTGGTCACCCCCAAATCTGTGTTTAACTGCATGTTGGTCAGCAGTACATGGATGGCCCACAGGAACCTCAAATTCAACGTCCAGACAGAACTAATTCTTCTAATCCTGAGACCCCGACACTCCTGAGACCCCGACTCTCCTTCTCTACCTACCATATTAGGCAATAGCATTCGATCGAAAATTCTGGTAGCCATGTTAATTTTTCACTCCTCACAGCATAATTCACTGAAACGCTATGTCCTTAATTATCCTTGACTGTACATCCTTCTTTCTACTCATACTGATGGTAGTGAAGAATTAATCATTTCCTGTCTGGATTGCTACAAAGCCTCCCAAATGCTTTTCCTGTTGCTAGTCTTGGTTTCCCAAGCGATACGACACATTCTTGCCAGGTTGTTTCTCTAAAGCAGAAATCTGACTATGCAACGGTCTTGCTGAAAATGATGCAATGATGTCTTATTTACCTACAGCAAAACTTTACAGGCAGGAAGCTCCTGCAAGAGCATGATGCAACTTCTTGAAGATTAATTTATTTAAAGGCAAAACATTTGAGGTATATTAAAATCGATATATTAGAATAGGTTCAAAGATTCACATTTGCTTTTAAACATGGGCCCTCAAAGAATCTTAACACAAGCAACACCCCTTTTAGGCTATGCAACTATATCCCAGGAGGTAAACGCTTGCTTGCTTTTGGTGTTATTTGACCAAAAAAATAAAAAAAGTAAAAAAGGAGAATTAATGGATAGAATTAAAATTCCTTAGTATAGTCTATAAAGTATGCTATGATCTGGCCCTCTTTCTCTCTTTACATTATTGTGTGTCTCTTTTGGCCTCATCCAAGCACTCTGCCTAACTCTCTCACTTGCCTTTATGTCTCAGAAGTGGCCACATCAGGAAATCTTCATTCTTTCTCCCCCTAGCCACTCTGGGTTTGGACCTGCATGCTTTACAATGTCCCAGCATCCTGTGTGTGCCTCTATCGGAGTGTCTACCATGCTGGTGTCCCTTTGCGGCTCTCTTGTGGGATTCCTCTATCAGAATGTAAGCACCTTAAGGGTAGGGGACATTTAGCTTTGAATGTCGGGTGCCTCACAGAGTGCTGAGCAGACAGTAGATGCTCAGTGAATGCTTGTGATTAGTTGAATAATTATTCTCCACAGAGCACAGAGTAGGTAATCAATAAATGTTTCATTTAACAAATAATAATCAAAAAATAGACATTTCTCATTAATTATTTCCTTTTATGTGTGAACATTCATAATGTTCCACCTTTGAATTCTTAAAAGCCAATATCCCATCGTCTGATCACAACCTCCTATGTTCCTGCTGGGCTGGGCTTGGGGGCGGCAGAGGGCAGTCCGGATGCAGATTTGCAGCTGGAACTTGATCCTTCTCGATCCGAGTCGGGACATCTTTGTCACTCAGCAACCTTTTAAATTGTTCTTTTCCATCAGTGGATGTTTCAAATATTGCCCACAGTTCTGGATTCCATGTTCGTCCCAGCATGAAATCTCATGTCCTAATTCACAGGCTAGCCTTAAACTTCCGTCCTCCATTCAAAACACTGACAACTACATCTTTATCCTTATCCTCTCCCTTCCTCTTCTCTCTTGGGAAAAAAGTTAACCCTTCTCTTCAAAAGCCTTCCACCTGGGCTATAGGTCTTAATAATCTCCTAACAGTTAAATTTTATAAATGCTTTTCATTATGTATCTTGTGGGGTCACTCTGCGGCATTTGACATCTTTACAGATTTCTTCTTATTGGAAATTCTTTTCCCTTGTTTTGGGTGGCTGATTCTCTTCTACTTCTGACTGCTATTCAGGTTCTTTCTCCTTTGGGCACCTCCGACTGTTGATGTTTTCTAGGCTTCCTTCCTCCTCTAATCTTCTTTTATTAAGCACATTCCCACAGCAGTCCTTCTACTCTGAAGGATGTAAGTGCCACGATCAGGTGGCTCGGATCCGAATACTCTGTACATACGGCTCGCCAGACATCTCAACCTAGAAGTGTCATGGAGATTTCAAACTCAACAAGACACAACTTGCCATCCTTATATTATCTCTTCTCTTCTGACTCCTCTAAATTGCCCCTTCGTCCATGTTTCCTCTCCAGGTTCACCAGTAGCAGCATCACGCTGTCCAAGTCAGAAAAATGGGAATCAACTCATGATATTGCTTCTCCTTAATGGCAACTGGTGGACAAAGAGCTCTTGATGATTCTTCCTCCAAGCCCGATCTCAGTTCATGCCATCCTCTCTAATCCAACTGCCAATGCTCTTATTCTGGCCTTCATCAGCTTCGTGACAACAGGCTCTAACTGTTCCCCTCTTGGGCCTCACTTTCTCCCAACTCCCCCTTCTCAGCTGCCAGAGTTGGTTCTCTGATGTCTGTCACCAGACATCACTTCCTGGAGAAGCACTGACGTCACCACCAGCTCCCCAGGCAGAGACGACCGACTTCGCATGTGTGCACCCATGGCCTTGCACAGTGTAACATCCTGCCATGGTTCTCCTATTCCAGGGCACTCGTTCATTTTATGTTTCCCTCCCTTTTCCTCTCTTCTGCCAAGTTGTGAGTTCTTTGATTACAGGAGCCGTGTGTTCCTCAACAACTCCGTAAATATTGTCTTTCCAACTCAATAAATATTTATCAGATGAAATGTTTATTGAAGAAATTCTTCTAATTCTTTACTCTTTTCCACTTCATTTTGCTCTTGTTGGTTTTTATTTAGCGGTAGTAGAGCGCAGTGTTTGAACATGCAGGTTCTGACCTGAGACTGCCTGAGTTCAAATCCCAGATCTACCAGTAAGGAATGGTACTAACTTTGCAAGCACTGTCCTGGACCCAGCTTCCTGATCTAAAAATGGAGAAAGTCACAGCACCTGTTTCTAGGATAATATGAGGACGAAATGAATTAATATGCAAACAACTCATAATGTTTCAGCCACAGAGAAGGCTTTGCCCTGAGGAGTCACACAAACAAATACCTCCTCGCTAGGGTCATGTTGATGTGACATTTTGAGAAGGAGTAAACAGTCGCATTGTGGCTCTGGAATTTGGCTGCAACACAGCCCTCTACAGCATGGAATGCAGAATAACGATCTCGAGAATCCCATCCAAAGGGGTTAGAACATTTTTAGGATATCATTTGTGTTATAACTCAGAGCATGGCACCGCTTCAGGCTTCAGGGTAGTTTCTTCAGGGTCAATATCCTCTGATGGAGAGACCTATTTCAGAACCTTGTTCAGAACCTGAGCTAGTCTTTTCTGCTGGAGCAAAGACAACTCCAGGCTAGATTTGAATAGTACATGACTTTACCCCTCAAAGTTAGATTGCTCTGGAAATTTGACTGCTACCATTTCTTCCAACATTTTGAGAAGAATAAAAATGGGAAGACTAAATCACTGGCTGTTATGCAAACGTTTGATTGCTTATGGCATCACTGGTAACTACCAGTCAGAGGAGGGGCTAACGGAGGTCAGGCGATCAGTTGAGCTTTAGCTTGAGGTGGTCTCATGCTGGATCTCTGAACCCGCCTTGTGGTTATTTCCTTGGTTCCTGAATGCGTAATTGGAATGGACATACTCAGCAGCTGGCAAAATCCCCATATTTGTTTTGTGTCTGTGGAGAGATCAGGAAAGGTAGTAGGAAAGGCCAAGTAGAAGCCACGAGAACTGCTTCTACCTACAAAAAGAGCAAACCAAAAGTAACACTGCATTCTGGAGGCATTGTAGAGATTACTGGCACCATCCAGGACTTGAAAGTTGCAGGGATGGTGATCAATTCCTCTGTTTGGCCTGTGCAGAAAACAGGTGTACTTGGAGAATAACAATGAATTACCATAAATCTACTCAGGGTCACTCTTCATACCAAATTTGTATCAGTCAGAGTTCAGCCAGAGAAACACAACTACACAGTCATCACACTATACCATTGTCATACCACATCACAGTCACATGACACCATTACCTTCTGACATGTGACTCCATTATTACATCACATTGTCACCACACCAAACCATCATCCCACTGTGCCCTCATCACCCTAAACTGTGATCAGCGTGAACTGTTCACACCACGGCCTCATCATCCCATGTTGTTATCGCAGTACACCATCTGCACCGGGACAGTGGCAGCGTCTTTCTCATCATCATTGTTTTTGCTGCCAAATTATTTTAATGTGAAAGCATATTACATCAGGGCTGTGTGCGCTTACCTAAAGCAGTCACATTCTGGATGAAAAGTAAGAACCAGTTCATATGGATCTAGATGATAACCACTCCCACATGGCTCTAATTATTCCCATTAGTACTAGCATCGTCTATTGAAGTGCTACAGGCTCTCAATTTTTCATACCGATATTATCTAATGTAATCCTTGAAACAACCTTCCAAGGGATTTATTATCGCCTCCATGTAGTAGATGAGGAAACTGGGCCTTCCGTGGCTGGTAAATAGCAGATCCAATATTTGGAACAATACCTGCCTATTTCTAAATCCTGTGCTTCTTACCTTCCACCATGCTGTCAGCTTTGGAAATACACATTATTACTCTTACCAGCCTTTGACTGGCAAATGGGTTTCACGTCTCTGTAAACTATTGACACAACTAGGAAAAATCGGGCATCTAATAAATTCATCTCTATAGCTAAATTATGTGAGATAAAACCAAAGCTACTAATTTTAGGGTACAAAAACTTTAAGATGTTTTCCAAAGTATTAGAATAGTTGGATGACACAATCCCTTGTTCGATTTTCTTTGGCAGAGCACACAATGCTACATAATAAATGCATCTTCACAGGGTAAATTTGTTTCTCTCAAGATTCATATATCAACACCATCCATGAAAATAAGTGGCATAGAGTTCATTGGTAATTCTGAGAATAGTATTGCCCAGAATATAATAATGATCTAGAAGGCAAATATGGCATCATATTTTAATTTAACTCTCAGTAAGAAAGTGATGGAAAAAAAAAAAACTAAACCAGTAAGTTCACCATAGAAAAAGAACTTTAAATGGGGGTAAATAAAGTACAATGAAATAATCTGGAAAATGACTCTAAAACTTCAAAAACAACTAATAATAAATAAATGTTATCTGAATTGAACTGACAGTTTTTAATAAGCCATATGTAATTCATTTGTATCCTGATGAGGCTGTAATTTTCTCCGAAGCCCATATCCAAAATTTTTTTCTTTATAGTAAAGATAAAGTAATACACATACCGAAAATCACTTGAAAGATGCTATAATTTAATCCACAAAGATAGTAAAGGCCCATGTCAGTTTGGGGGGAGCTTGTATTTTACTGCATAACATGGTTTACAACAAAAAGTTGACTGTGGAATAGCAGTTTATTCCATAAGGAGCTGATATATTTGCTAAAACATTAGTTCTTTTGGTCATAATCACAGTGCAATCTTTTGGGACTCTTTCAATAATAATAATTTCAACAATTAATAATATCTAACTGAAAACCTCATGACAGAGTTGCACAGTTATGTTCTATAGAAATTTTATGAGCTATGTGTTCTACATTTTGATGTTTTTCATGCAGAAGGGTTTACTCTCTTGATAGGCTGCCTAAACAGTTTGTGGGTGGTATTTGAAGACTGTTCAAAAGGGGATAATATCTAAGCTATGAACACAAATCTCGCCTAATGCAAAGGAAAGGAAAATCATAAAAGATGAGGGAAGAGTTTAATTTCTACGAGACACACTTCAACAGAATGGGGCCATTTGTGACTACGCAAGCTTTAACAGATGAGCTAAACTCCCATTACAATTTGTTACTTCTCCAAATGATTTGTGGCATCTTATTTTTATAAATATACTTTGCTGGTTTATTCTTAAGACTCTATACACCAAAGAATCCAATCTATGAATCCTGGAACCTTGAGGCAAATGGTATTTCTCTCGCTTTTTTCTTGGAAGAATGTTAGCGTATTAATAAAATGAATGTCATTATTTCATTAAACAAGCATTCGTGCAAGATGCTTTTTCAGACACTTAAACATCATAGATCTACCAGACATAGGCCCTGGCGTGGAAGAACCCTCCATGTTATAGAAAAGATAGATGTGTAAATAAAAAACATATCATAGTGTGATCAGTGCGAAAATTGAGGTTCATGCAAAGTACTGTTACTAAACAAAAGAATGATAAACTCCAGAGGGAGAATGGAAATGAAGTGTTTTCTATGAAGAACTTCCTTGAACTGGGACTGAAGGATGTGGGTGGCCCCCGGATAGACTGGAGAGACCAAGTATTTCCAGACAGAGGAAAGAGTCTCTACCTAGGAGCTAGGAAGGGAAACAGTATGGCACCCTTTCAGCCCTCTTACAAATGGGTTAGTCTACAGTGGGCAATGTACTTCCCAGTTAGTCACAAGCAAATGATATAAGTATTTCTAAACAAGATGTGTCCCTTGCAAAAGAGATATGAATTAGGTTGTGAATGATGCTCTAATATGGCATCTAAGTGCCACAACCCTAGAAACCAGTCCTAGTAGCTTCTCAGAGAATTTTTTTTTTGGAACAGATGCTAATGAAAGATTCATGAAAATTTCCAGTTAAATTCCTCCCAGTAGTGGGATGGTAGAACTTCCTTTGACCCTAGGTTTTCCTGGTTAACTAGGAAGACATTGGTTTGGGATGAAAGTACAAGATATGGGAGTTGGAATGCGAAGTGCTAGAATATTCTTCTCCCTCATCATCATGATTATCATCATCACCATCATTACCATCATCATCATCACCATCACCCTACAGCATCATCACACCGTGCCATCATCATACTCCATTCACACCATCTAGAGTGGATGGAAACAGACTTGAACTCTAACTCCCCTCAAGAGTTTACAGGTGACCATGCTGCAGAATCTATTCCTCGAATGGCTGTGGAAGAGACCACAGGAGCGGAAGACAGAAAAACCACCGAGTGGGACTTTGTCCTAAATGGTTGCCTCTGTCGAAACTTGTCTCAGGTGTAGGTCTCTCTTTTTGTTCTCCTCTCTCTCTCTTTTCCTTTCTCTTCTTCATTTTAACCAGTGATTAAAAAAAAGAAAAACTGTTTGTTTTCTCACTTTCTTTTTCATTTCTTTGGTTTATGTTGCCCAAACAAAGAAGAAAGATTAAAAGAGCATAACTCTGATACCAATTTGATCAAATGAATTGATTAAATTCATCTAAGAACATTAGATTAGTAAAAGGATAAAGCTAGAAAAGTTAGTAGTAACAATTTTCTCATTTTATAAATTAGACCATTTGTTTCCTAAGAGCTACTGTGCTTTCTCAGTTTTTATCCAGCCAGTCAGTCACTGAATTCTGTTTACTTACTGATTTTCTTCCTTTTACATGTCACTTTCAATAGAATCCTAAAGTGGGGTCTGCCACCAGCTACAACAAACACTTCTTTTCTGCTGAATTCATATAAGGTTCATTTTTCTTTAAGACAGCTTTTACTTTCTTGTGTCTTAGAATCTGGTTAGTTGTTTGTAAGCCTGACCTTCTCTGTTAGTGCGCAGACTGGAAGTCTTACCTCTATATTCTCTAACACTGTCCCTAGCTAATACTTTGTATGTCATCCCACAACACTTTGTTCATGCGTCTTTATGATACCCAGATACACAAACAAATAAATCATAATACCAGGTGAGAAGTTCAACAAGGAACATGTCTTTAATCTAAAGACAAAACCCAGAGAGGAAGGATGATTACTTTTGGCGTGAGGCGTCTGAAAGAAGATTTCCTGGAAGAGATGATATTAGAGCTAGGTTTCACAAGATGAGACTAGACACAAGCTATGGAGGAGGGGACTAGTGGATAAGGCAGAAGAGAAGAAAATATACAAAGGCAGGAAGGCCATGAAAAGCCATACCATGTTAGAAAAAAATATAAGCACTTTAGTATGGTTGGAGCATACAATTTTGTGGGCAGGACAATGGTTGAAGATGAGTATGTCTGTTAGGCTGCCATTCTGCAACAATAATAGAGAAACCAAGTTAACCAAACAAATAGGAGTTCATTCTTCTCATATAAATCTGGAAATTTTGTTTTAGTGGATCAACTATGTCAGGGCCAGTATCTCTGCAATTCTAATCCCCTTTTCCTCATCATGACAGAACAGCTGCTGTAGCTCCAGCCATCTTGTCTTTGTGAAGGTCAGGAAAATGAAGGAGGAAGGGAAGTGGAAGGCATTATGATGCGTGTTCCCTTTTTCTAAAAAGAACAAAACCTTTTCAGAAGTTTCTTCACTGACTTTGCTTGCAACTCTGTCTTTGGCTGTCACATGACAGCCTGTGACACGTGACGCTCTGAAGGAAGGTGGGGAAAATGACAGTTTAGCTCTTCAGGTTTAAGCACAAAGTGTTAAGGGCAAACAGTGGGGAGTGAATATTCCAAATCAGCTGCTATGCATTTTTTGAGAGAGAAGCTAACTATACCATGAAGATTTTACCTTGTATGAAATAGAATCTTGGTAAACAATTTTGAGAGATGCAATCCCACTTGTGTACTAGAATAAATAGTTGTTTAATGGATTTACGGCCGGGGCACATCAGCTCCTCCTTATAAATGTGAATAGAGATCGAAGGAAAATTGATATTAACCAACCTTTGTTCAAACTTTGGTCTTTCTGACTCTTGAGACACGCCTAGTGTCAGTAATACCACATCTGAGTATGAAGGATGTAATCACAGGCACACGTGGTCACAGACAGACCCATGACATACAAGCACTTCCCATGCAAGTTACAGAGACAGGTCCTCAAATTAATTTTGTTTGGCGTGATAACTGGCTCACCACGCTCCTCCATTATTTCTAACTTATTAATTTGATCAATTTCCAGGTGGGCAAACGCCATGCTTCCCGGCGGATGACTCCATTGTTCTTCAATTCCTTTGGAAGAAGTCTTCGATTATTATACTGATTTGGAAATGAATTCTTAAAAATTAGCACTCAAAACCTCCTCAGCTCCCTGTCCCATTATTGTGTTTATAATTGAATAAGAATATCCGTAACAATCACAGACAGGCAGCCTGAAATAGTTTTTCTTCATCCCATGACCAGTGAGGAAATTGGTAAGAACAAAAAGTTTTCTGGCATAAAATCTGAAAGAAAAAAAAAAAAAAAAAAAAAAGGAATTTCTCTAGAACACTCCCAGTTTTTTTTTTAAAAAAACAGCCATTTCTCAGAATCTCTGAAGTCAAAATACTCATTCCACTTTCTAAAATATGGAAGAGCACAGATGAGTTTAAATAGCAGAGCTAAACAACACTACACTTCTTAATTAAGTGTAGAGGAACAAAAACAGAAAGAAAAAGATAGTGAGACATAATTGTCTCAAATCTCAAATAGAGGGGAAGAGTCTCTTGGAGAGTAAGGAGAATGCCAAAAAGGGAGAACGGAAAAGGGGAGCTGGACAAAGAGGCTGTCTGCGTCCCTGGGCGTTTCTAGCAGAAGCCCCGTGGTGGGAGGGGCCTGGCATCTCCACGGGCGTGCTCTCTCCACGAAGGGTAGAGCAGAATGCAAAGCCAACTGCCAAACTGCACCACGGGTCAGGAGGGAGCTGGACTGAGCCTTGGAAACAGAGAAAATGCACAGCTGCTCTCAAGATTTTAAGTAGAGGATGAGGAGTTACTGTGCAAATGAACTGGTATTTCCTGGGCCCGTCTGCGCTGAGCCGCTGTCTCCTTCAAGTTCCAAGTGCTTTACAGTTTTTCCTTGAACTCTGGAGTCCGTGTAAACCTCATGTCCTCACCTTTTGTATCTAGCAGCTGGTGAGAGCAAATCTTGATATTATTGAAATTTCCACTGTATTTCTTAGCTTTGTTTTCTGTCCTCCTGGCCCTGGTCAATCCTTGTAGGCTTCTGAATTATAGTCTAGAAATGGAGAGAGGAAAGGAAATGACTTAACTTTTATTGGTAGCATATACCTATTCCTATACTGTATCTACATTTTAATCTCAAAACAACAAGCCTGTGAGCTCAATACCATTATCGTCATCATTTGCATCTAAGTAATGAGGAAATGGGGGGGGGGGGGGAAGTGGGGTAGGCAGAGAAGTTCAGTACCCTAACCAAAACCAGTAATCAGTCTGCATAAGAATAGAGACCGTGCTTAGGAGCCCAGGTCTGTGCTCAGGAGGCATGACTGAGAACTGTCACTCTGTCGCTCTGTAATCAGGAAAATCCTGAGTATGGTACTCCAATCACCTGGAAAGGGCACAGGGGACTTCAGCAACTAATGCGTATTGAGTCTTCACTGTGTGTGTGGGATTATCAAAACCTGGGGGAAGAATTAAAAGTAAAAAGGTAATAGAGCCCCTCTACCTAACGGTTTAAAATATAAACAATGTATAAATACATTTCAATAATGGAAGATGGGGTGTTAATTATTTACGGTAACACTAAAGGGCAGCCTGTGGCCCTGGGTGCTGAGGGAGGGGCACCTACCGATGTTCTGTTGTCGACTGCATCAGATTGTGTGTCTTTCGGAGAACCGACTCCTTTCTCATTATGTAATACCCCTCTTTATCCTTGATACCCTTCCTTGGTCTGAAGGCTGCTCTGTCTGAAATTAATTTCGCTTCTCTGCTTTGTTTTGATTAGTGTTCAGCTAGCCTACATTCCTTCATACTTCACCACCTTGGAAAATACCTTTGACCAGAAATCAGCCTAAGACCATAATGAATTCACAAGGTATCGATTTTTCACTTAGGGATGTTTTTCGAGATCATTTCGAAAATCATCTTGGCAGCTTTAGTGTCCATATTTGGACATTTGTTTATTAATTCATTCTGCAAATATTTATGATACATCTCATTATTCTGTACATTCTCGGTACTAGGCCCAGTGATACAATAGTAGATAAAATAGGCGTTCGTCCTGAGGTCGTTTTTGAAAAAGACTAGGACACAGATCATTTTCTTTCCATTCCCAATTTTATCATTACAAGATGCTTATCTTTTAATAAATTAACTAATCTGCAGCTCAGTTTATATATTAAAAAAGAAAACTGCTGTGGTTTGGGTTGATTCTGTGATTGCACACTTATCCATCCTTCTAGTACTTCAGGAGGAAAACAGAAACAAAGGAAATCAGAATGCCTGCTGCCTAACACGTGAAAGCCCATAAAAAGCAAAATCTCTCTTTATCAAAATGCGTTTGAGAACCCTACAAGGATCTTCACTCAGTCCAAAGTAGAGATCAGACAGAGAGACAAAGAGTTCAATCCATATTTAAAAATGAACAGCAGCAAACCTCTTTAATATGGAGGAAACGGACCCACAAGTCAATCTGCTAGCCATCTGTGTTGAAAAAGTCATAGGGAGAGAACTTCTAAGACCTTTCCCGAAGCTGCGCGGCACGTGTGATTACCGTAGAGAAACGGAGTATTACTGCTTTTACAAGGAGTACGGAGACAAGGGCATAAAAGTACTTTGAAAACATATTTTCAGAATTAGAAATCAGGGTCAGAAGATAAAGCACAAGCTTTCCCACTTCACTCCGGGGAAGTTTTGCATATGATGGAGGGCTACTGCCCTCCTTGGTTCTAGATAAGATTCTCTTATGTCGTTTTCTCTTACCCTCACCAATGCCTGCCCTCGAGCCAGGTGGTTCGGAGGCATAATTACCACTTATTCCAGACAAGTTCCCTGTGAATTGGAGGGGTAAAGTTTAATCTTCGTATGTTTCAAATGTCCACTGTGTTTTTCTTATCCTTCATTTCAGAAATGTATAAGGATCATGACAAATCCATTCTTGTGTGTTCTTGAGCTTATGCTGGGAGATGCTTCTTATCTTTGCAAAGTGTAAGGACTCAGGCTGAGCGCAAGTGGATAAAATTCCCATATGTCATGCAGGATTTATGGGGTCCAAACTGTATCTAATTGAAGTGGAAAATAAATAAATCCTCTGTCATGTATCCACCTCCAATACCTTAAAGGAGAAATTTGGATTATCAGATATGACAGAAGTGTATTCTCCAGCAAAAGCTAACATCCATGCTTGGGGCTAGAAAATATTTTGTTTTATTTCTACTTTTCCCCTTTGCTTTCCCTTCACTTAGTAGATAATCAACTCGCGGGTGGCCCTGTGACAGAGTGCAAGGTAGAACCACCTTCTGGCTTGTGTTTCCAAAAACCTAATAGCATCGAAGCACTTGTAGGGCTTGCAGAGGTGGGAGCATGGAGGAAGAAGACAGTTGCAGTAGAAGGGATGGTGGTTAGGACCATGCAGGGGGCTGAGGCTCCAGCGTAGGACTACCAGCCTTAGCACAGAACCCTTGCCTCAAGAACAGTGCAGCGGCAGAACCCCATCTCCATGAGAACATGGCCCAGAAGAATATGCCTGCCTCTTTGATATCCTGCTCATCTCTGGTCAGAGAAAAGTGAAAACAATCTAAGTCTCCCTAAAGGAATTCTTTAGTGTGTGTGCGTGTGTGCGTGTGTGTTTAGTCCAAAGGAGATATGCACAAAGGCATAGAGGCGACAGAAAAAAAATCTTGTCGGAGATGGCAAAATACCCCCAAACTCACTGGAGAGGAGACAGAATGAAGGATGCTGAGGGAGAGATTAACACGGAAGGGAGGAAGTAGTCATTAATTAGGTA
Source organism: Paguma larvata (assembly GCA_030068075.1). Lineage (NCBI taxonomy): Eukaryota > Metazoa > Chordata > Mammalia > Carnivora > Viverridae > Paguma > Paguma larvata. The sequence goes on along the minus strand of CM057829.1, from coordinate 117,816,605 downwards.
GTAAAGGCTGGTAGTTACAGGAATGGTTGGGTAAAAACTGAGGTAACAAATAAATACTCTTCCAAGCCAAGGACTGCACCTGCTACATTTGGATGAAATCAAAGGAGAAGGCTCTAGATGGTTCTGGGGAGGAAATAACCACAGTGAATCAGGTGAGGGCAGAGAGGGCCATGGTGAGCAAAGTGGGCTTTTATGGATGGGCTAGCAGCCCGCCCTGATGATGGACTGGGAATATGGGCAAAAGAGTAAAAAATGTTTTAAAATGGTTCAACAACCTGGAGCCTGGTGGGTGGGGTAATCTTGGTGCTGTGGAAAGTAACAGAACATTTGTAAGAAATGGGAGGGAGAGAGGGTGATGAGACATGGGGGAGGGAACAAACTGGAATGGGAAATGGGGAAATGAAGATGAAAACATAATTCTACTAATTATCCTATAAACAAAATCATTAGGTAAAATATTTTTATAACCAGAACATCCCATGTGTTAATAACCATTTAAACCTTATCTTACTGATAAAGAAACTGAGACCCAGGGAGAATATAGCTCCTTGGCCCAAGATAGTTCAGTGGCCATTGGAGAATGGACTCCGTCCATTAAGACCCTTACACTCGGCAGCTCTGTAGCTCCAGGCTCCACCCCACTGCCCTTACTGCCTTTCCTCTCTGTCTTTATTCAAAAAGCTCTTTTTCCCACACTGCCAAACTTTGCGTTCTATTTCTCTAGTGCATCAAAGAAGCTCTAAGATCCTACAGTATTTAGGCCTTTCTCTAAACTATGTCTACTTTCACAATTTCACCATTTCCAAAATGTTCTTTGAACACCTACTTTGTGCCAGGCAGTGCTCTAGGACAGCAGTGAACAAGATAGTCCCAAATAAGAGGGCGCTTACATTCTAGTGGGAAGAGGCAGACAGGAAACAGGAAGCCATATATGTCAGGTGGCGATAGTGCTATGACAAATAGAAGAGGGTAAATGAATAAAGAATGACTAGATGGGTTGCCAGGGAAAGCCGTTCTGACAAGGTGACCTGAGAACAAAAGCTTGAATGAAGAAGAGAGAGCCTTGTGTAGGTAGCTGGGAGAACACAGAAACAAATAGTGCAGCAAGTGCAAAGTTCTGAAGGGCAGATGTGCGTGGTGTGTTTGAGGAGCAGGAGGCTAGTAGGACTGTAGCAGGTTGGGCAAGGGGAGAGAGCAAATGAGGTCTGGAGGTTGGCTGTGACACAGACCACATAAGGCTGGTAGGCCATGGCCTTTGGCTTCCATTGTGAGTGGAAAAGAAAAGCCATTAGAAGGTTCAAAGTAGAGGATTAACATAATCTGGTCTGTACTTTAAGGTAATCACTCTGCTTGCTGTCTGGGAAAGAGGCTATCAGAGAGACCAATGAGGAGGCTTTGCAACAGTCTAAGTGAGATATGAGCAGGGCTTTGTCTAGGAGCATGGGTTTGGTACACAGCTTGAAGGTAGTCTCAACAGAATTTGCTGATAAATTAGATGGCAAGCAGAGGAATCATGACAGACTTGAGCCATGATGGCCTAAGTCATTGTTTATTAATGAAGAAGACTTCAGAGGCCCAGGTTTAGTGGGAAGTAGAGAGGGAAATAAATCACGAGTTGTGTTTTAGACATTTCATGTCTGGGATACCCATGAGAAAAGAGAAAAACATCCCCCTGACATTTCGGAGCTGGCTTTGAACTGCCCAGCTAGGCTCTGGGGTGTGTTGCTGGTGGCCTTTGGCTAGAGGGCTTTGACCCTGTAGACATCCAAGTGGAAACATTGGGAAGGTAAGTATAGAGCAGAGAGGAGGCTGGAGCTCGGGACGTAAATTTGGTGTTCATCCCTATAGCATACTCAAGGCAGTGGCACTGTGTAAGATCCCCTGGCAGCAGGTGGAGGATTAAAAGGGGTCGAAGGACTAATTATGGGGCCCTCTGTGTTTGGAGGTTGAGGGAAAACAAGAAAGGTCCAGCAAAGGAAACTAAGAAACAATGGTGACTGAAGTAGGAGGAAAACAGAAGGAGGAATCTAAGAAAAGCACTTTGAGATGGAGAGAGAGCAAGGAACCGTATCAAAGATGACAGTTTAAGTAATCTAAGGATGGAGAAGTGACCGTTTCATTTGGAATGTGGAGGTCACTGGTGACCGAAGCAGCACGGTGAGGGTGGAGTAGTTGGGACGAAAGCTGGCTTAGAGTGGCTTCAAAGGAAAATATGTGAGAAGGGGAGACGGTAAGTATACGAACTTTGGTGTAAAAGAAGCTGGGGAGAAATTGGGCCATCTCCAGAGAAGTTGTGGGGATATGAGGTAAAAGAAGAATTTCTTCTTTTTTTTAAATTTTTAATGTTTTTATTTATTTTTGAGAGAGTATGAGTGGGAGAGGGACAGAGGGAGAGAGGGAGACACAGAATCTGAAGCAGGCTTCAGGCTCTGAGCTGTCAGCACAGAGCCCTACGCGGGGTTTGAACTCATGAACCATGAGATCGTGACCTGAGCTGAGGTGGGACATTTAACCTACTGAGCCACCCAGGCACCCCTGATACTCATTAATTTGAAGAAAATGTTGAACTTGGGACCAAAATACCCCACAAAAACATTGAAAACTAATTACTTTTTTTTGGTGCCATATGGTATCTTTAGGCATCAATCTTTAGACTTCTCTCATAGACTACTTTTTTTTTTTTACATTTACCCAAAGAACTTTGAAATTTGCATCATCTGGACCACCAGTTCTCACCCTTGAGCTTGTATCAGAATCACCTGGAGGGCTTGTCAAAGCACAGATCCCTGGGCTGCACTTCCAGAAATCCTAACTTAGAATGGCCGGAGTTGGACCTGAGAGTCTGGATTTCCAGACGTTTCCAGGTGAAACTGATGCCGCTGGACCAAGGCACACCCTCCGTGAAGTGCTGTTTTAGAGGCACAGGATTGTAGTGTTCTTGGGTGTAAAGATCAAAAGGGATCTGGGGACAGAGATTAAGTAGGTTGATTGGTCTAAACAGGAAACAGGAGGGGCACCTGGGTGGCTCAGTCGGTTGAGCGGCCGACTTTGGCTCAGGTCATGATCTCACAGTCTGTGAGTTCCAGCCCTGCGTCGGGCTCTGTGCTGATGGCTCAGAGCCTGGAGCCTGCTTCAGATTCTGTGTCTCCCTCTCTCTGCCCCTCCCCTGCTCACACTCTGCTCACAAAAATAAATTTAAAAAAATTTAAAAAAATAAACAGGAAACAGGAGAGAAAAGAATATTATCTGGGTGGGGACACAGATTTTGAATAGCTTTCAGTCGTCACTTCACTTTCAGTCTTTTCTGGAAGAAATCTCTAATTAGAATAGACCCCGAAGCCAACCTAGGACTTCATTCTTCTAGAAAATACCAAACTCTTATTATGTTAAGAGCCTTTTCTCTTGCAATCAGGACGGTTTCCAGTATTTATGAATGTACAGACTGAAATAGAAAGTGCTGTACTGATAGAGGGACGAGCCATCGTGTAAGCAGTTTCCACCACCTGCCACCTTGTCTATGACCCCGATCCCAGCTCTCTCGCAGGGACGCAGGCTGTGGCCTTAAATTCCCTCACCACCTACTCTTCTCTCCTTGCTCCTGCTTGCCAACTGAGGCCTAAGAGGCCTCTCAGGGCTGTCCAAATCCATTTGTCAGGAGTCCATGCAGTAAATACGCCACTGATCCCAGCCATTAGGGGAGCTGCTGCCAAAAGGCCATCAGCACGGCGGCTCCTCAGGCTTCTCATTTCATTTCAGCTCCCTCCTCAGCTTTATGCTTTGTTTAGAGTTAAGTATACAGTTCTCACATAATAAATGATGGCCAATAACTTGACCAATGTCTGCAGTAACACAAAGAGCGATGCTCTGTTAATTTCAACATAGAAAGTAAGAACGGAACAAGGTAAGCTATTTTATAAGCATCAAGCATCTATGATGTAGAGCAAATCATATGGTAGCTTGTTTTATACATTTCTTACAGGACAAAAATTCTTAAAGATTAATATATGTGCATTGTACTTATCAAAGCAAAAAGACAAAAATTAAAGTTCCTATAATACCATCACCCATAAATAACCTCAACTGTGGTTTTGGTGACTAACCTTTCCGACAACCACACGTGTATACATGATATACACACGGGTATGCCCAGATACACACGTCTGTGGGAAAACTAGACCTGCTTTTTGTGCCCAGTTTGTTTTCTTTTTTTTAACTCATGTCACTCAATTTTTTTTTTACTTAATTTATTGTGAACAGCTTTCCACATTTTAAATGAAACACCTTCATTTCTTTAAATTTTTTTTTAATGTTTATTTATTTTTGAGACAGAGAGAGACAGAGCATGAGCGGGGGAGGGGCAGAGAGAGAGGGAGACACAGAATGTGAAGCCGGCTCCAGGCTCTGAGCTGTCAGCACAGAGCCTGACGTGGGGCTCGAACTCACAGACAGCGAGATCATGACCTGAGCCGAAGTCGGACGCTCACCGACTGAGCCACCCAGGCGCCCCTGAAACACCTTCATTTCAAATTGCTGGTTAGATATTCTTTCACGTGGATACAGCATCGTTTGTTTATTACTTACCCTGTCCTGCTGCTGCTGGATATTTCTCTCCCATCTCTCACTTTTACAATCATGTCACACTTAACCGTATTGGCTAAATTTGTAAGTCAGTCTTTAGTAACTGCTTTAAGATGGACTCCTAGAACACGGTCATCCTAAGGGTATTAATGCATATTCCCAAGTGGCCTTCCAGGAATCTTAAACAAATTTTGTTTCTTACATCAATGAGGCCACCCATTTCTCTACTTCTGTAAACCATCAGTATCATCAGTTTTCCAACACTTAGGTTTCAATGTTCATTTCCTTCTTAGCTAAGTGACACTAAGTTTTTTTTTTCCACCAAATATCTATTGGTCATTCATATATTTTCTTGTGCAATTTCTTACTATCGTTCTTTATTTTTCATTTCTTCTTTCTTATTTTGGAAGCATACTTTTAATATATTAATACTCTTTGTTGTGTATGTTGCCATGATTTTCTGGTTTGCCCTTTGCAGTTCAGTTCTATTCATGGATTGTTTTTAACCCTTAGATGTTTTAAATGTTTAGATCTATACATGGTCAGCTCTATCAATGTTTTTCCTTTATTGTTTCTATTTGTGGCATCATGCCAAAGGAATATTTTATATCATGAGCTTCCCCGAAGGAAAAAATTTTAAATATTTTTGGTTATTCGAGACTTCTGTTCTGTTTTGCCCTTCACTGATTAAACGATGCTCTCTGCATGATGGAGTTCCTCCTCAGCTACAGATTGTTCTTTGCGATGACCCCGGTCATCCTTAAGCAAAATTAAAGAAGGTGGCATACCTTTGGGTGAAGATACTTGTGTTAGCGCCAGTCATGTGGGAACCTTAAAAAAACAGGTCTTCTTTATCAGAGATGGCATAAAATAGAGAATAACCATTCAAATTTTGAAGCCAAACAAACTAGTTTCAAAAGCTGATTCCCGCTACTTACTAGCCGACATTGGGTGAATTAACTGAGAGGACCATAATGCTTGCCTCACAGGATTGTTGTTGAAATTAAATTAAAAAATTCATATAAAACACCTTCATGTTTGGTGTGTGGTGGATGGGAAATAAATTTTGTCAGAAGTTAATTCCAAATATCAAGTGTCTTAAATTTGGATGGACCAATCAACTTTTGTCATGCTATGACACAGCATTTGAACAAAATGGTGGTCATTCCCAGCACCTGTGTCCTAACTCTGAAAACAGAGACTGGGCGTGTCATTAATATCTGTGTTCCCAGCACCTCTTATCGGGACTGACAAATATAATTTAAGTTACAAGTTCAGCTACCTAAAATGTTCATTTATGTTTTTCTTCAAGAATTATAAATGGAATACTGCAGCTAAACCTATTATCATCGTATAATGAAGAAAGCTATAACTATTTAAATGAAATAATTGAATCTATTGTTTTGACAAGAGCGTGGAATAAAGGGAAATCGAGCTGAGATCCCCTTACTCGGCTGTTGGAGATTACAAACAGATTGATTTGGAGCCCATTTGGAGGAGGGGGGCACTGTATGTTAGAGAGTGTATATTGGAGACAAATTGATTGCAGTATGGAGTAATAGCTTTTTATGGTGATAAAATGTACAACATTAAGAAAACCATGATTTTGTTTTTCTAAACTTCAGCCTCCCTCTTAAGGATTTCATCTAGATTGAAGCTACATCAATTCTCTCTCATCTAGTATTCTAAAATCTCTCTTTCTCTCTCTCTCAATTTGCAAATGCTTTGTATCTGTGCCTTTATATTATACAGAGACATAAGTTATTGGATTTTTCTCCTTCCACTGAGTGTCCAAGGTGATGGATGTACAATTGATACGGCCCAACAGAATAGATAGATCAATGTAAATGAACTTAGATGAGGACAATGAGTAAGTGTGGAACAAATACGGAGTGACACAAGACTAAGAGCTCAAAAGAGTCTGCCAAGCTGAACAACAAAATAGAAAGTTATGATAGGGCCAAAGATTAATTAATTCACTACTCAACATTCATCAAAAGAAGACTGAGGTCCAGGCACTTGACTGAGGCCTGAAGAAATATAAAGATGGCCAAGAATGGGCTCCTGAACCCAAAGGATTGGCAAGCCAGGAGAAAATAAAACCTTTTCTAGATTGTGAAGCCTTTTGTCAGAAAACTTGTTGGCTGATCCTTACAGTACACTTGCGGCTTGAATAGGGCAGGTATTGTCAGGCACCTAATGCAGAAAAGTAAAATCAGTGAACTGAGGCACAGAGAGGATTTTCCTAAATCACAGGACTTAGTTTCAAGTATCAAAACTAGGACCTTTTAATCCAATGATTATTCAATTATGCTTTGCTAATTTCTTAGGGTTGTAGGTATTTGGCAGGTATTTGTAGACTGGAGATATTTTGGTTAAAAACAAATTAGTGTGGAGGACAGTCGAATTAAATAATTCCCCTGCCATAAGTTTTTAAAGCAAGAAAACGGTGACATGGAGGTAAGGTGGGGCAGTTTTTTCTGTATCTTTTAACACATCTTTGTTTATGTTTTGATGAAAACCGCATTAACTTTTGGAAATCACTGTGATTGGATGCTTTACCCCTATTGTCTTTTTTTTTTTTTTAAGGTTTATTTATTTTTGAGAGACATAGAGACAGAGCGTGAGCAAGGGAAGGGCAGAGAGAGAGGGAGACACAGAATCCGAAGTAGGCTCCAGGCTCTGAGCCATCAGCACAGAGCCTGACACGGGGCTCGAACTCACAGACCGTGAGATCATGACCTGAGCCGAAGTCGGCCACCTAACCGACTGAGCCACCCAGGCGCCCCCCTATTGTCTTTTTCAATAATTCCTGTACTTGCAGAGGCATCTTTGGGAAGTAAGAGAGTAAGGGTCTGGGAGACAAAGAGTTTTGGCAGAAGAGAGGACTTCATCGGTCCTGTGTCTGTTACCCTCTAAACATTGCAAAGATCCCAGACAGCAGAGCCTGAGAGTACCAATACTGAAGAAGCCACGAGACATAGGGTGTGTCTGCTAGATACAGAAACTTATGGCAGGATAGAGCTGAGATCCTGAATGAAAAAAGAAACAGAAAAATACATAATCCAATAGAGAAAAGAATTTCCAAGAGAAAAATGTTCCTATGGATTTAAAAGGACCACAGAGGAAGTGTCATGGGATGTTTGCAAAACCTTCTTGTCTCAAGGCATATTGGTAATGGGCTGCAGGTAAGACCACGTTTTCTGTGGAATGGATTGAGTGAAGCCTGCTCAGCTTTTCATTTGTAGCAAGTATAATGTCAGGGGTAGTTTACCAGAATTTATTTAAATTTATTAACTTAAACATTAAACATTTAGATACTTTCAAGGCTTTTTATTAAAAACTTTTACAAAATGAAATGAAAATTATAGAAAACACCATGTTAGCTCTCTGCCTAGCTCCTGTGGATCCTCTTTCTAAGAGAGTCCCTCCAGGAGCCATGTTTTCGGGTGTGTCCCTGGTCTTCTGGCTAGAATTAATAGACACAGGTATGTACCACCTGTCTCTCAATGAGGGCCAGAGAATCTTCAGTATCTGGCTCTTTGAGAAATTTCAGATTGCGATTCAGTGAAGATTGCTTTTTTTCAGGATGGGAATAAAATGAGGTTTTTGAAATAGGAGATTATTAAGCAATCATCTTCTAGATACCAGGGCATAGATAAAGATGATGTTCAGAGAGGAGCAGAAAATAACAGATGGGGCAGCCTATTACCATTCTCATTCTCAGAGTCATATTACTACGTTGACACTGGTATAGGCATGGGTAGAAATAATACAGTATGTTAAATGTGATAAAATAGAACACGAGATATAAAAGCCAAATAAAGCTGAAAAAAGAATAAGAGATGATTGGCTAAATGAGAGCCGCAGTTAAACAGTGAAAGCATCTCTTAGACACAAAATGTGGTTTCCAGCTATTCCAGTGTCCTTCTTCTTCCCAGTTCCCGTGACACCCCTAGTCTCTTCCCCCACAAGCGATCCCTCCCTCCGTTATAATCTAGGAATTATCTATGCATATAAAATCGTTTTTATTCACCCACTCACTAAATAATTTTTTAAATACCTATCCTGTGCTGAAGAATATAAAGTCAGGAAAAAAAAGTTTCTCAAATAATTTACATCCTAGGGAGAGGCGAGAGAAAATAAACTGCAGAAAAGAACCAAGAAAATCATGAGATAGTGGTAAACACTCTGCAGAGCATGAAAACAGGAGGAAGTGATATTGACGTTTTACATTGACCGGCTCGGGGAAGGTTTCTCCGAGACACTCACCTTTCAGCTGAGCCCTGGCTCTGCTGATGGAGATAGAACAGGGGCAGTGGAAGAGAATATTCCTGGTCGTAGGGGCCTCGAGTTTTGTGCCGTGGTTTTCAAAGTGTGGTCTTAAGAGTTCCAAGACATTTTACGAGGTCCATAAGGTCAAGAGCATTATCATAGTTATCATAATATATCATCAATAATAAGGTATTTTTGAACTTCGCCACTGCGTTGACAATGACACTGATGTTGCAAAAGCAAAAGTGGGCAAAACTGTGGAGCTGTAGCAGGGTCAACTGGTAACAAACTGTACTAGCAGCCATTGTACTTTTTTTTTTAACATTAAGCACACACAACTTTGGAAACGCTAATTTCGTTTAATAATCTCTGTGTTGAAGCAGGACAGTGATTCATTGTATTATATCTCACCCCTGAAGTACACGTCTTTATAATATTCTGTGTGATGAAATGGGAAAAACAAATAAATCACTTCTGCTGCATACCAGAGCGCAATAATGGTCTTGAGGCAAAGCCCTAACTGACCTCATAATTGCAAAAGATATATTCTCATGGAAAAACTGCACTTACTAAATAAATCAGTTATGATGAAATTTAAAAAATGCTATTTTACCATTACTGTTGACTAACAGATCTAGGCATTGGTCATTATGGGCTACTAACCCACAAAAAAGAAATACAAACAGGTATTTCATGCATCTTGAGGAAAGAACACAGCACAACCTACAAGGTGCTTTTGCCAAAACAAGAAAGGAAAATAAATCTTAATCTAATCAAACGTCCATTTCAACCAACATACAGGAGCCACAGACGACTCGGGGCATGTTAAATGAGATCATGGAGATGCAATCAGCAAAACCCAGGCCTTTGGAAAATTCCATAGAACAAATAAGCTAATCCTTCAATGAAAAAACTGCAAAAAAAAAATAAAAGAAAGAAAGGAAGATGGTGGGTGGAGTTTTAGATTAAAAAAGATAAGAAATATCAATATGTGGATCTTTTTGGACACTGATATAAAAAATTGCTTATGACATTTGTAAGACAATTGGAATCTTTTTACTGGATAGCTGATAATAGTAAGGAATTATTATTCTATTATTAAATGCGATTAATATTTAATAATTAGTATTATCGTGGTCAGATCTTTAAAAATATTCTTTATATAGATATATACTAAACTTTCTGTCAATTGAATAAATAAATAAGTAAATAAGCAAACAAACACATAGAACTAAAACTTGCATCAGGCTTAATGGTGAAAATCTCCTCTTAATCAGAAAACAGACAAACATACCCACCATTGCCACCATTATTTAATATTATTTCGGAAGGCGTTAGACACTTAGGCAAGAGAATTCATAATATTAATATATAATATAATATAATAATTACAGCAAAGAGAGTAGCATTATCATATACTACATAGTATAAATCTATACCACATTTATAGTGCATGATCTGAAAACCTATTAGAAACTAACTTTAAAACTCAGTAAAAGTACTGATTATAACATGCAAAAAACATTAACTTGCCCCTAATGCCAACAACAGAAACCTATGATACATAACATTGGGCAAGATCTCATTCACAGTGGCAAGAAAAATGCAAAACACTTAAGCATGTGGGTAAGAAGAAGTATGAAAGACTGTATAAAGAAATTTCTGAAAATTATATGGAACACATGAAAAGTACATAAGAGAAATTGACACTAAAAGGATATCCACTCTCTAACCTATATGTTCTGTGCATTCCCCAAACAAGAACCAATATGATTTGGGGTGGAGAATATGTTTGGAAAACACGCGCTAAATTTCTTTTTACAAATCAACAGGTATGTATAACTAGGAAAAATGTTGATTTTTACATTCTTCTTGGCCACCTTTTCACATTTGGAGAAGGAGAGAGAGCAAGAGACACCCCTGGGTGACCATCTGCAGCGGGCTCCCTCACCGGGGCTTTGGCTCTGGCGGCCCCACAGACCCCGCTGAGTAGGAAAGGACAGCGTCGGCAGCTGTGAGCCCTCACACAACATCTCACTTAAAATGTCATGTGTGCTACTTGGTTTAAATTGTCACCCCTCCAGCAACCACAAACAATGCAGACACAGCAGATGTATTTTCTATTTAGAATTAAACAGTTTATCTCAACCACTGTCATTGTTATAGGGAAAAAATAAATAAATATCCATCTTAATGTAAACTTCAAAAGGTACTTTCTGGCAACCAGAGATATTTTCAAATCCAAATCCTCTGAGAAAAGTAGGATTTGACCACAGATTTTTGTTTCCAATCGGGATGCTGGCAGCTCCAAGAGCAGTAAAACGCAGCTTGGTCAAAAGATTTTTGGCCAGATATTCCATACAGTAACTCATGTCATTGATGCTGAATGGTCCAAAGCATTAAGTAAACATCATAAATGTCTTTCGTTATTAAATGTTCCATTCAAACATTTTGTTTAACACTTGTGTAATGGACAGAAAGGAAGAAAGCTGTGGTGGAAATTGCCCCTCGAGACAGTGGTTGATTCGCCTTTCTGAGATTTTTTTTTTAACGTATGCCCTCCTCAAAGCTACAGAAAGAAAATAGCATTTCTGTCCTGTAGTATATGCATTCTGTCTCTGGAAGTTAGGCTGCTTGTGAGTTTGACTTTGTTAGGTCAAGTTCAAATTACCACCCATGTATTCGGAAGACTATAACTTTGTTCTCTCTGAAGTTGGGAAGTCAGCCTTCCTCTGTGATAACTAAAGTAGAAATATGGGTGTTTTCTTAATGCGAGGTTACAAAGACAGGAAAATGCTACTTTTCAAAGATCATTTTGCAAGAATAACAATTCCTATACTAAAAGGAAAACCAAAATTGGTCTGTAAAATTGGCCTTACCTAGACAGTGGTCACCTCATGTAGTCTCCATCAGACTCTTCATGATGGGGGATGGGTATTAAGGAGGGCACTTGATGGGATAAACACGGGTGTTATATGTGAGTGATGAATCACTGAATTTTACTCCTGAAACCAAGATGTTAACAAATTAAACTAGTTAAATCCTTGTTTAATTAGTTTAACTAATTAAAATTTAAATAAAAAGTAAAAAAAAAAAAGGGACATGTGGGTGGCTCAGTTGTCAGACTCTTGATTTCAGCTCAGATAATGATCTCACGGTTTGTGAGATTGAGCCCCTCATCAGGCTTTGTGCTGACAGTGAGAAGCCAGCTTGGGATCCTCTCTCTCCCTCACTCTTCCCCTCCACAACTCATGCTGTTTTTCTCTCTCTGTCTCAAAATAAATAAACATTCAAAACAGTAATAAATAAATAAATAATAAATAGATAAATAAAATAAAATAAAATACAATGTATCTTGACTTAAATGCATTTGGGTTGCCATAATTTGAAAGTTCTGTTTAGTCATTAAGACATGACTTGTTTGTAGTGCCTGGTGGCTCAGTCGGTTGAGCATCCATCTCTTGATTTTGGCTCAGGTCATGATCTCACAGTCAGTAGAACCCCATGTCAGGCTCTGAGGTGAGCATGGAGCCTCCTTGAGACTCTCTCTCTCCCTCTGCCCCTCTCCCCACCTCCATCACTCTCTTTGTCCCTCTAAAATGAAAAACAAAAAACATGACTTACTCTATTCTGGATCTAATCTCAGCTTTTTTTCTTGCAGTTTTTTGTTTGTTTCAAGTTTATATTTAAATTCCATATAGTTAACATGCAGGTATAATATTAGTTTCAGGAGTAGACTTTAATAATTCATCCCTTACATACAACACCCAGTACTCAATGCAACAAGTGCTCTCTTTAATACCCATCACCCATTTAACCCATCCCCATCCCCCGCTTCAATCCATAGCTAAGACATCATTGAAAAACCCCAAAGTGACATTATATTTGTATTTTTCTGTGGAGCTTTTTTTCTTCTGATTTAAGTAAAACTCAACTATCCTACTGACCCTAAATGCCAAAAGAGTTATCAGGATGCTTTCTAGTTCTATTAGGGAGAATACCCACAACCAAATGGCCATTCATTTATATTTTATAATCATTACGTAAAGAAAAATCTGAAATCACATTTGGTATGTTGTATCCCATTTAAGTTGATTCTAATGGTCAGTCTTGCATCATATGCAAGACCTTATGCTTTTTGGAGAGTAGGGTACATGCATTGTTCTAAGTAATAAGGTTTTCTAACTGAAACTCCTAAAACTTTGTGTTTCACATTGTATCTATGATTGATTGATTCGTTCATTCGTTCAATTTTTTATCTCATCATTATTTATTAAGCATCTACTCTGCTATTAATGAGCAAATCCTGTCCTGTCCTTCATAAAATTGCTGGTTAGATTCTAGCTTGTCTGCCATTTTTCTTACTGCTAGAACTAACAAGTTTTTCTCTGCATATAAAAGTCATTGAGAATCCTTCAGGACAATCACCCTCTGCATCTGTTGTGGAATGACCATAGGCCACTATGTTATATTTTTAGCTATATTTAAATAGCATCTCGAACCATAGATTTTGCAAATGAATGATGTAAAAAGCAGCAGGGTTGCCAATTTTATAATAAGAGTAATAACAGGAAAGGAAAAACATCAACAATGATGTGGGTATTTTCTTCTGAACTTAGAAAAGATGAATATTCCTAACAACTATTCCAAAGCCTTTGTATTTCAACTGGCTCCAAGATCTAATACCAGAACAAGTAAGTATAGAGATATTTTGGGTGTGCCCGGGTGGCTTAGGTGGTTGAGCGACCTACTCTTGATTTCAACTCAGGTCATGATCCCAGGGTTCTGGGATTGAGCCCCATGTCAGGCTCTGTGTTTGAGTTGGAGCCTGCTTGAGACTCATTCTCCCTCTCTCCACCTTTCCCCACACCCAAAATAAAAAGGAGTACAGAGAAAGTTTTGAAATAAGCAAACATATAATGAGGGAAATGTATAATGTATTTTTTCTCTATCAGAAAAAACCTTAAAACATGCTGCTATCAAACTGTTATCTGAGAAAAGTGATATTTCATGGCTCACCTACCTACCCCTTGATATGTCATGGTGCCATAAACAAAAGTGTGGCTGGACTGGTATTTGAAATCAATCAAACGAAAGCTGTTTCAGATACTACTCATCATGATAACTATTTCTCTCTGAAAGGAATGGAGAGAATAATAATATGTAAATAATAAAAACGGGCTTCCTGACTTTTTTCTGCTTTTATCACAACAAAACTTCATTGGAGTTCTTGGAAAAGAAAATATTTTAGTAAGTCAAGCTCATCAATCAATAACCTAAAAGAATTACTTTTCCATTAAAAAATAAAAAGGGTTGGTGGGGGGAAAACTGTGAACTTTTTCTAAAGAGGTCGGTAAAATTTGAAGCCTCAAGTCAGAGGTATTAAAGTCTTGCATATCTTCATTCTCGTCTTCCTTTTTCACTGCATTAAATGACATCACAGATGGAGAGAAATTTATGCGTCACCTTTATAAAAATATCAAAGAACATTTCTATATTTTCTTTGGTGAAGGAAAATTTAAATTTTTTTTCATGTTTATTTTTTGAGAGGAAGAATGCGAGTGGGGGGGGGCAGAGAGAGAGAGAGAAAGAGAGGGAGACAGAGACTCTGAAGCCAGGTCTGCACTGACAGCAGAGAGCCCAATTCAGGGCCCAAACCCAGGAACCAAACCAGGAGATTATGACCTGAGCCGAAGTTGGATGCCCAACTACCTGAGCCACCCAGGCGCCCCTCTTTGGTTAAGGAAAATTTAAAATTATTATTATCCTGAAAAATCTCTCTAATTCTGACTTCTATAGAGCCCTTAAAGCAAAAAGGACTCGCCCCGTGACTTTCTTTAGGAAGTTATAGTTCTGGGACCTGTTAACATTGTATTAGAAACCCTCCAATGTACTTTTATTTAAAAAGCACAAGGTCTTTCTCTGACTAGCTTATTTCACTTAGCGTAATACTCTCTAGCTCCATCCATGTCAATGCAAATGGTGAGATTTCATTCTTTTTTATGAATAAGTAAAATTCCATATCACGTCTTCTATTTTTTTTTTCCAGATCTAAGGTTTGGGTTAGGGCCAGTAAGTCAGTAAGAGAAAGACATATATCATATGATTTCAATCATATGTGGAGTTCAAGAAACAAAACAAACGAGTAAAGGGAAAAGAAAAAAAGAAAGAGAGAAGCAAACCAAAAAACAGACTCTTAACTATAGAGAGCAAATCGATGGTTACCAGAGGGGAGGGGGGTGGAGGGATGGGTTTAATAGGTGCTGGGCATTAAGGACTGCACTTGTGATAAGCACTGGGTGTTGTACGGAAGAAAGTGTGGATTCACTATATTGTACACCTGAAACTAATATTACACTGTATGTTAACTAACTGGAATTTAAATAAGAACTTTAAAAAATTAATAAATCAAAAGCACAAGGTTGTTCCATTCTTAGGATTGTTAATGATAATTGGTTAGCTGGAGATATGCTCTGAAGCAAAATTTGAGAAGTTTTTGTATTTCTGTAAGAGTGTTCTTTAAAAAGAAGAAAGCAATATGGAAGGGAATAAGAACGCTCAGTTGGAAACCAGGCTGCCGGTGTTCAAGCCCTCAGGTGGAGCCAGCATGGTGGTCCAGTTCTAGTGCTGACTTCTCTCTACGTTCGTTTCATTCTTTGAAGACTTAAGAGCTTCCCTCACTTAGTAAAGATGCTTGGCACTTAGAAGGTGTAAAATATATGAAAACGCTTTCACTATGTTCTGAAAAGGAAAAGTATAATTGAAGAAAGCCTAAGTGATGAGACTAATTATTATTTCTTCTTAGTAGTACAAAGGAATCAAACGTAATGGGAGTCCTAAGCAATGCAATATTGAAGCTTGTTTTAAACTCATAGGAAATATATCATTAAACTAATGAAACATATCATTTAAGACTCAAAAGAACAGGGGCACCTGGATGGCTCAGTTGGTTGAGCGTCTGACTTTGGCTCAGGTCATGATCTCGTGATTCGTGGGTTTGAGCCCTACATTGGGCTCTGCCCCGAAGACCTCAGAGCCTGAGCCTGCTTCAGAGTCTGTGTCTCCATGTCTTTCTGCCCTTCTTCCACTTATGCTCTCTCTGTCTCTCTCTCTCTCTGTCTCTCTCTCTCTCTCTCGTAAATAAATAAAAAATAAAATATTTAAGAAAAAAGAAAATATGCTAACTGAAATAAGTGGACCATTCTTGTATACCCACCACTTCATGTGGCCCTCCACACATGCCCAGCAAACGATTTCCAGTATAGGTTCTGAGTTGAAATCTTGGAACCTTCATTTCCTAGTTGTTTGATCTGAACAAGTTATTTAAACATTTATGCCTCATTTTCTTCATGTGAAAAGCAGGGGTAGTAATTGTACCTCTCTTGTAGGGTTGCTCTGAGGATTAAGTGAGTTAAACAATTGATTACTTGATTAAGAGATTTAAACAACCTCTGAAACATTGTAAGCACTACCAAGTGTCAATTACTATCATTATTATTATTTATGGTATCATTTAACGAATTTATGAATGAGGTGCAGGTTGGGGAAAGAGTCCTTAACATTTGAAAGATACAGCCTTTAGGAAAGAACTTTTTTTTTTGTTTTGCTTTGTTTGTTTTTGTTTTTTTTAACGTTTATTTATTTTTGAGACAGAGAGAGACAGAGTGTGAGTGGAGAAGGGGCAGAGAGAGAGGGAAACACAGAATCTGAAGGAGGCTCCAAGCTGTCAACACAGAGCCCAACATGGGGCTCAAACTTATGAACAGTGAGATCATGACCTAAGCCAAAGTTTGATGCCCAACCAACTGAGCCACCCAAGTGCCCTCTAGGAAAGAACCATTAAGGCTAAGACGACTGTAAAGGTATTTTGTGTGCCATATTGCAGAGAGAATAAAGGAATGGGCACTGAAGTTGTTTTGCCCAAACATGAATCATGGCTCTACCTTGCACTAGCTGTGTGGTCTTGGGTAAACCATTAACTGTCTGAGCCTAAGTTTTTGTTTTCTAAAATGGGGTTAATAAACATTGTTATGAGAATTAAAAGAAATAATGACTCTAAAGTGCTTAGCATAGTACTGGGCACAAATTAAGCACTTAATAAATGCTAGCTACTGTTAATAGTGTTAAATTAGATAGTGTTTATTGAACTCTTGGAACTCTTTGATCGAAAACATTAGTCTGTGATTTTAAATCTATCAGTTGACCTCACCCACAACCTCAAGTCAAAGATAGCCTACTTTACATTGGAAGTGGGTTTTAAGGAGTTTTCCAGAATGCCTACATATGCAATAATAAACATGACATTCCTCCGAAATTGACCTCAATCACTCACTACTGCCTAGACAGTGAGGAACAAAATTCTTCAGCTTTGTGTAATGTCAAGTTCAGTGCATGTCCTAGTTTTTAAAATAAGACAATTATGCAGATGGAGAGAACAGATGGATTAGATCGGTGAGTGTTTATCATTTTTTAATATTTTGAAACCAGATGTGCTACATACACATTGCTGGTTGCCTTCTAAGGAAGCTTCATTGGTGGGTTACTAATCTTTAATAAGAAAGTACAACATTTTCATCCAGCTTAAATCAACTATTTTTAATATACAATTGGACAACCACTGCTGCAATCCTTTAGAAAATAGAAAACAGATGCTTAATACAAGGAATACTATCAGCCAAGAAATTCCTGATGATCTTTTTATAGAATGTAAACTTACATATTTTATGGGTCTTTTAATGAACTGCTATAGAACAACTTCAGCAGTCAAAACATTTTGTGAAAATAGACGCGAACAATTTGTCACTTGTTACCATATTCACAGAAGACCATTCAGTTGCACTCCTGGGGAAATGGGTGTATTAGTGGCTCTTACCATGTTATTAACAACATATGTTATTTACCATACATCTGATTGGCTATATTGGAGAAAAGAGGAGTTAGAATAAGCAAACAGAGATGCCTCTATTACTCTATGTGTTTCTGTTAGATTTGGCAAAGATCCCTTGCTAGGTATGAACGCTTCTATGCTGATTGTGCTCACAGGGGTATGACACAGTGGAGTAAGGCCAGGGCAGTGTTCTGTTTCAAGAAATGCCTTTCAGAGAAAAGCCCAATAATACTTGGACTCTTGTGAGCAGAATTATGGGTTAGAAGAGCCCTAAAGGGAGCCTACCATTTTCCCACTGGGACAACTTAACCAACCTTCCACTGGCTTAATCCAACTGTGACATGGGAAAGGAGGCAGCAAGGAAGGGTCACCTAGTTCTATCTCTGAACTTACTTTTGTTGGATGTCCCCTGTGCGTCCACAAGTTGGGACACAAAAGCAAGGATTGAGAGACTTTCCCCTTCCATATCTCTGTCCCATCACCTATGCTTATCTCATGGGTCCTTCGTCATCCTTTGTGATGTTTAATGCCGGCTTAGAGGTTTAGAGTATGAGGGAGTAGGGCAAGGAAAAGGAAAGGCAAGAAAAAGTAGAAGAGATGGTAGAAAATTTAAGAAGCACTTAATGATGTACTTGGCACCGTCCTGAAAGAAGAAAATAGTTTTTTTAAAAAAACAAAATGATGTAGCATCTGATCCTTTCCAGCTCACCACTGTCCATGGGAAAAGATGAAGGCTGGTTATGTGCTGAAGTCATCAAATTTAGAATAGAAAGCTGTAGAGACACAACCTTCTCTCTGGGAAGTATACAAAGTTATTTCCTTTGTTTAAAAACAAAAATTTTGCTCTTAGGATCTTTTGGGGGTAAAAAAAAATGGAAATACTGTCACACCGAAAATTTGCTGCCTTTGGAAAAGTGTAGACAGATAAACTATCTGACCCTTATAAAAAATAAGTAGAAATCTCAATCTCGAGAAAATATAGTATAAACTATAACATTTAGAGCATAATGACAGTGTTACTCTGAGAAAACACTCAGGGTGCCCTACAGGTAGCAGGAAATAGGTAAGATTGACCTACTACCTACATGGTCATTGTGTGCTATTCAAGTAAATTAATATTGATTTGTTCACTCATTTAACAAATGTTTTTGAGTGTCCTGTATTTACCAATCTTAGTACTATATACTGTTGAAGATGCACAGTTATAATTAACATGCTTCTAAGGAAATTACAGTCTTCAGGAGGTGATAACTATGAATATGAAGAATGGCAGAGACTGAGGTTTACTGCTCAGTATCTCTTTATCATTCCGCTAACTGGCTACACACACTTTATAAAGAAGTGTTACATATAATTAGATTCTGGTTAATGAAATGTAAACTGAGTGCTGTTTGGGATTCCTGGGAAGGCTTCTTACAGGAAGCTGAGAGGTGGACCCTCTGCCCCTACCTTTGTGAACCTTCCACCATCCTGTTTCCTAGAACACGTATGACTTGAACACATGGCTTTAGCAGCTTTCTTGAACAATCAGGTGACTTTCAGGATGGAAATACTAGACTGGACAAATCAAAAAGAGAGGACGAGACTGGGTCTTTTTGAGTAAGGGGTCTACATACCAGCTCTAAACTGGGTACATCCCATTGCTGTTACATTAGAGAACAATTAAACTCTGTCTTAAGCCTAATATGAGCTGATACATTAAATTGCTGTAATTAATGCTGGGAAGTGAGCTATTATACAGATACAAATAAAACTGTCATGAGACTAGAGGATGGGGAAATAGTAATGAATAGAGAGGATTTGATCAGAGGAGGTGGTATGTTTGTCCCTCAGTCCACCATAACAGAATAGCACACACTGAGAGAATTAAACAACAGAAATTCATTTCGTCGCAGTTCTGGAGGCTGGAACTCCATGATCAAGGTGGTATCAGAGTTGATTTCTGGTGAGGACTCTCTTCTGGCTCTTCCCTCTGTGTGTCCTCTCTGTGCTGAGTAAAAGGAAGATCTCCAGTGTCCCTGCTCTTCTTATAAGGTCATCACTCCTATGGGATTCGAGTCCCACCCTTATAACCTCGTTTAATCTTAATGATGTCCTGAAAGGCCCCTTCACCAAATAAAGTCACACTGTGGGGTAGGCCTTTAAAATGTGAATTTTGAGGGGTGCTCAGGTGGCTCAGTCAGTTAGGCCTCTGACTTCGGCTCAGGTCATGATCTCACAGTTTGTGGATTTCAGCCCTGCATCAGACTCTGTGGTGATAACTCAGAGCCTGGAGCCTGCTTCAGATTCTGTGTCTCCCTTTCTCTCTGCCCCTCCCCAGATCATGCTTCCTCTATCTCTCTCTGTCTCTCACTCTCTCTCTCTCAAAAATATATAAACATTAAAAAATTATTTTAAATACGATTTTTGAGGGTATACGGTTCAATCTCCACAGGTGCTATGTGAACTAGGTTTTAAAGTGAGATAGAACTTAAATATACAAAGATTTCCAGTGTTGGAAACAAAGGGACCAAATAGGTAGAGGCAGGAATATCCAGAGTATACATAAAAAGCAACAGTAGTTGCAGTTGACCAGACTCCAAGGGACACAGAGGAGATTGAACTATAAGGACCAGAAAATGGAAGGCAGAATGGGAAAGCTAGTTTGGAAATTAAATGCCCGGCTCGAGTTCGGACTTTGTTGTTCAGAGAATGAGGAGTCATTGAAGGTTTATGAGCTGAGGAATGACACAATCAGAATTGAACTCCAGATAGATAATTTGAGGGTAGAGTGTATGAGAGATTGGAGTGAGTGAAAACTGGAAACAGAAAGAATAGTAAAAAAAAAAAAAAAAGGCTATTGCAATAGTTCAGGGAAAAGATAATAACTGGAGAGTTATATCCAATTAAAAACAACCTTTGTTTTCAAGTGGAATTCTTCATATTTTTCTTATCTCTATTTTTCCATTTGGCTTTTGGCATTCTCATTCTGCAGCTTTTGTTTTGGCATTTTGTGTTCTGAAGACTTAATCTCCCTATTGAGAAAGCCTTACAGGCAGGTACATTAGAATTGACACCTACCACTTCAGGAATTCTGGGGAAATTTCTTTTTTTAAAAATTAATTCTTATTTATTTATTTTGAGAGAGAGAACAAGTAGGGAAGGGGCAGAGAGGGTGATAGAGAATCCCAAGCAGGCTCTGTGTTGTCAGCTCAGAGCCCCACGCAGGGCTCAAACTCACAAACTGTGAAATCGTGACCTACCCCCAAATCAAGAGTCAGATGCTTGACTGACTGAGCCACTCCGGTCCCCCTGGGAAATTTTCAAAGGCATAAAAAGTCACGCATCAGAGAACCACAACACCCACTATAAAATTGGATTCACCTACTCTTAGGAAACCTTGTCAGAAAAATTAAATATTTCACAACTAAAAACACAACTGACTATGGAAAATGCTAAATTGTGCGTTTACATTTTATTGAAGCACCTTGCATTTAGCTATACAAATTGACTACCAAATGAGTACTCATCATGTTATCCATACCATTCAAAATAAACATCAGTGTTTATTATGTGAATGGGAATGAACAAGAAATTCTCGGTAGAACCTCTTGTGTAGCAAAAGCAGCATAGTTTGCTTGCATTTCAGCTACCAAGTTGTTTAGCTTTTCGTGTTGTTTTTTCAAAACAACCTCATTTCTTCTCATGGAATTCAGCCCACAGTTTTATTCACGATCACCAGAATCCTAGTCTATTTGGCATTTACCCAGTTGATCCTTCGCCAAAATAATATAGTTATTGTTTCCAAGTAGCTCCTCTAGTTCGGTTGCTAGTGTCTTTCCCAGACTGGAGGCTCAGTGGTTTATAGCACATTCTTGCGGTTTCTCCATAATGCCAGGATCCTAGTCCACTCCCCTGGTTTGTAGAGCAAGAGAATATATCCTTAATTAATAAATAGCTACGGGGCTACGGGGCGCCTGGGTGGCTCAGTTGGTTAAGCAACCGACTTCAGCTCAGGTCATGATCTCATGGTCTGTGAGTTCAAGCCCCACATCAGGCTGTGTGCTGATGGCTCAGAGCCTGGAGCCTGCTTCAGATTCTGTGTCTACCTCTCTCTCTGCCCTTCCCCTGCTCATACTCTGTCTCTATGTCTCTCAAAAATAAATAAAAACGTTAAAAAAATTAAAAAAAATAAAATAAATAGCTACTGATTTACCAACATGAGCAAGGCAGTGGGCTAGGAACTGTTGGGAATACAAATGTAATCCCTGCTCACTGACTCATGAGCTTTAGTTTCAAACCTATAAAAAGATTTTTTTCCAAACTCTCTCCAACTTTCTCTCTGACTTTCTCGAATGGAGCTTTGGTCCATTTGAAATTTTTCTAGGGTAGCCTATTATGGGTTCTTCTCCACTTCGTGTTCTACAGGCATCTCCGTGCCTCTGTTTTACGGTTCTGGGGGCCAAGTGATGCCTGCCAACACTGTAGCAATCTGCTGCTGTCTCCTTTCCTGCCACTAGGTGTGGGGTGCTCTCCATCCATCCCAGGGTGGTCACCGTCTGTGCTGCAGCAGCTCCAAAGGCCCTCTTCACTAGACCTGAACTGCACGGATTGGAAAACAGAGCTGCTTGGGTATCTCCAGGTCTCATCGATGCTCTCATTTTAATTGTATTTTTTTAATTCTGATACTGGATTCACAGAAACTGGACAGAAAGACCTTCTTAGGGATTAATATAAGAAATATTCCAGCTTCTACTGTCCTCCTCAACTCCTCTTTCCTTAGAATGAATTCTTGCTCATAAGAGTTCTCTATCCCTCAGACCCCCAACTCCCCAGAAATATCTGAATCCTGGGATGAAACAATGGAGGCAGAGAACCTGGAATTGCGACAATAAAGCCCTGGCAATTCTTATAAAGTCCTTGATGTTTGTAGCATCAAATGGTCTTTTAACTAGGGACTCCGCGATTTCCCTTCTAGGCTGTTATCTCAGAGAGGACGGCTCCAACTCACGAAGGAGCAGTTGGCTTTGCATCCCATAGGAAAGTGGAGCACGGCTTGAGGTAATGGGAGAAATCCCTACCAGAAGGAACTAGAAACAAGTTGATAAATGAAATGGTCACATCGCTTTAAACAATGAACTTGGCTAAGCTATGTGCAGAAGGACAGAAGCTGACAACATTCAAAAGATGATGTATTTGAAAACTTCATCTTAGCACTCTCAAATATCAGAGTGAATGACTCCAAAAATTGATGTTATTTCACAACTGCCCCAAGGGAAACTGGCTTCCCATAAAGGACTCTAGCTTCCTCCTGTACCTACTTCAAAGAGTTATGGATGCAGGTCTCGATCTACTAGAAATCCAATCCCAGTTCCTAACATCCTACCGAAAGCATGCACAGAATCAGGCTTCAACCACAGAAGTGCCTGTGTTTAAGTATTAAAGGGGTATTATAACAATCTTACGTTTCTGGAATCAACTCTACTTGGTTACTATGCATTGTCCTTTCAGATATTACTGGATTTAACTTGCTAATTTTTGTTTCTTATAATGTTCTCTTCGGATTTTGATATCACAGTTATGCTGCCATTATAAACTGGGTTATGAAGGGTTTCTTCCTACTTTATCTTCTGAAAGAATTCTGTGTAACATTGGTATTCCTCAAATGTTTCAATGAACTAACCAAAAAACCTAACAGATTGTAACATTTTCTTTGTGGAAAAGTTTTTGATTATATTTCAGTTTTTTAAAAACTAGAGGACTATTTAGATGTTCTGTATCTTCTTGTGTCAGGTATGGCAAATTTTTTCTTTCTAGGAATTTGTTCATTATACCTAATTAACTTATTGGTACGAAGTGGCTCATAATATCACTTTACTGCATTTAAAAATTAATATTTTATTAGCTTTAAGGCCTGTGTTTTCAATTAATTTGTTTATTTTCAGATAACTAGCTTCACATGTCATTGTAAGAAATTATACAGAGAGCCCCTGTATTCTTTATCCAACTTCCCCCAGTGGAGAGATCTTGGGAAAGTACTATATAGTATCATAGCCAGGATACTGATATTGATAGAGTCAAGACCTTAGCATTTCCATCACCTCAAGGATCACTCACTTTGTTCTGAAATAGGCACACCTACCTACCTCTCCCCACTTAAATGCTGTCAAGAACTTACCTATTCTCCATTTCCATAGTTTTGCCATTTTAAGAATGTTATATAAATGGAATCATACCAAGGCAATCTTTTGGGATTGACTTTTCCATTGTATTTTTTATTTCTAAAATTTCTATAGGGTTATTTATATCTTCTATTTCTCTGCTTAGACTTTCGATTTTTTTTTTTTTGCTGATTCTTTCCTTCCTTCCTTCCTTCCTTCCTTCCTTCCTTCCTTCCTTCTTTCTTTCTTTCTTTCTTTCTTTCTTTCTTTCTCTCTCTCTCTCTCCTTCCTTCCTTCCTTCCTTCCTTCCTTCCCTCCTTCCTTCCTTCCTTCCCTCCTTCCTTCCTTCCTTCCTCCTTCCTTCCTTCTTTCCTTCCTCCCTTCCTTCCTTCCTTCCTTCCTTCCTTCCTTCCTTCCTTCCTTCCTTCCTTCCTTCCTTCTTTCCTTTTTTCTTTCTTTCTCTTTCTTTCTTTCTTTCTTTCTCTCTCTCTTTCTTTTTTTTCCTTTCTTCCTTTCTTCCTTTTTTCATTTGTTTCAGACATGCTTGTAATTGCTCATTGGAATGATTTTATGATGTTTGTGATGGCTACTTTAGAGTCTTTGCCAGTTAATTCTAGCATCTCTGTCTCTTCGATGTTGGTACATACAGATTGTATTTTCCATTCAATTTGAGGTCTTCCTAGTTCTTGGTATGACACGAAAGTTTTTATTAAAACCCAGACATTTTAGTTTTTATGTTATGAGACTCTGAATCTTATTGAATCTTTCCTCTGGTACCTCTCCAACAGGGGATACCACCTAATTCCTGCCACGTGAGGGTAGAAGTTCAGGTTCTCTCCTTAGCCTCTCTTGACACCCAGAGTGTGTGTGTGTGGCGGGTGGGGGGGGGGGTCTTGTTACCGTTGAGTGGGGTGGAAGTTCCTGCTCTCCACTAGGTCTCTACTGACCCCTTCCATCTTGAATGTCTTGTTACTTCTCATGTCACTGATGCACCAAGAGATCGGGGTGTTTAGCCTCGATACAGTCACTTCTCTACTATGTCTCCTCTGTCACCACCCCAGCAGGACCGTAGGATGCGCACTTTATGACAGCCTTTTAGATATGAAAGCTTCTGTCCCTCATGTGGACTCCAGTGACATGGCAGTGAAGAGAGGCTTTATTCCTGCCCAGCAAGGATGAAAGTCCCAGCCTCTGACACCATCCCAGTGGGGAGTTGGGGCACCTTGTTGCAGTTGACAAAGGTGGGAGGTATAGGTTCACCACTCAGCCTTGGCTATCGTGTGTGTGTGTGTGTGTGTGTGTGTGTGTGTGTGTGTGTGTGTCTGTGTGGTGTTTAAATATAGTAGAGCAGTTACTTTCTAAAACAGTTGTCATGCTGAGCCACCCTTTGCCTGGACCTTGGATTGGGGAGAGCGGGCTGTGTTGGAGGTTTATTTGAATTTGAGTCCATCGACATCTCTGGCTTCTCCAGCACCCTGTCTGGAGACTAACAGACAAAAAGAAAGTCAGCAAACTCACTAGCATGTCGTTCTTCAAGTCTTGAGGTCTGTAACCGATCTGCCTACTTCTTTCAGAATCTTCTTATGTTTATTTTACATATAATTGTCAGGCGTTTTAGTCCTACAGAGTGGAAGAAATAGGAAAATGTACATTCACTCCATCTTCCTGGAAGTGGACGTCAGTTTTCATAAGATCCTTAGGGAATGTCTGTTCTTTCATTCCCAATGCAGGTAATTTTCTCGCTAGGAATTCATTAAATTTACTCATTTTTCAAAAGCATAACTTTGGTTTTGTTTATTTCTTCTATTGCTCATTTTCTATTTCATTGATTTCTGCTCTTTATTATGTCCCTTCCTCTACTAACTTTGGGTTTCACTTGCTCTCCTTTTTTCTAGGTTCTTGAGGTAAAAGCTTCGATGATTGATTTTAAACGTTCCCCCCTCTACTATAAGCAGGTAGAGTAAACATTGCTTTATGTGTATCTTACAAATTTTGATATGCTAAATTTTTGTTATTCGGTCTAAAAGATTCCCTAATTTTTGGGGCTAATTTTTTTTCTTTAAGTTATTTTGGATGAGTGTGGCTTTACTGGCAAGTAGTTCACTCTTTTTTTCCTGTTCACTCGCAGAGAACTCTCATCCCTGACCCGTGCTCTTGAAAGTGTAACCCAAGGCATAATTTTTTGAGTTCTCAGAAATTCCCTTTTAGGGATGAAGTGGTGATGAAATCTGGCTTTGGCAAACCTCCCATGCCCTGTAGTCCATCATCCCCACAAGCTTCCCACTCATATCGCATTGTCAGGTTATTGACCTAGTTTTCCAATGAACTTGCTCTGTGGTTCTATTCATAATCCAAGGAAAGGCATTCTAGAATACCCTAAGCTTATTGTTTTAAAGGAAGCATGCAACCTATACTCCTGAGTGCTTATACCTGTACTTTTAATCTGAGTCATCAGATTTACTGGCAGGACATTGTCCTTCACATTTCTTTACTATATCTTTTAACTAGATTCTCTTGCTTCCTCAATAAACTACTGCTTTCTAGACACTTAGGAATAAATTTCTTCACTGCTATATGCCTCCTTCTTTAAATCTACTAAAGAACAAGTTCTAAAAACATAGATCATAGTAACAAATCTGGCACACAACAATAATATTCCCCTCACGAGAGTCCACTAATCAGGGTATACACAATTCTAATAAAATATAGAAGAAAATAAACTTCATGCTATTAAACACAAACTCAGAACAATTTTCTCTAAACACATAGAGTTATTAGATTAATTTAGTAATCTAGTTCTGGCAGCTTGTTTTCTCTGAATTGTGATATTTCTCAAGAACTCACCACCACATGAAATATCTTCTTTACTAATATCTGATTCATTCAATTTAATAGTAGTATATTATTTAAGTGATTTTATCTGGGTTGAGTTGCGGTAGTTTCCAAGAAATTGGTTTTCTTTCTCTAGGTTGTTGAATTTTTGTATAGCTAAAAGAAGATTCAGAGAGCTTTACTTTGGATATGAATAATTTATGAAGGAAGAAATAAACCAGTCGTGAGCAGAGATACTTCAAATCCAAAATGAACATGAAGCTTAGAGGCAGGATTACACTGGGTGGCTTATAAAGTAAAAACTGAGGAAGCTGTTTAACCTTTACAATGAGAGGTTATTACAGTAGGGGTTTCCAGATGACAGGGGATTGCCTAATGCTGATTATCCTGCATCATTTTAGGATAACGACTTCAGTTTCTTTTATGCTTATCAGAGACATTTACGAGAAATAATCTAAGGTAAATTGCTCTTTCGTTCCTGAAATAAGCTGGATTGAGTTTTGCTTATGTGGCCTAAATGGTTTTGTCTGCTTGAGGGATTTTCAAACTTGGTCTCCATTTTATTTTATTTTAACAGCATGCAGGGTTGTTGGTAACATACGTTTATTATTCTTTTACTAACTGCAGTGTCTGTGGAGACACATCTTCATTCATTTTGGGTGTGGGAAATTTGTGTTTTCTCTTTTTTTTTTCTTTGTCAGTTTAGTGAGGTGTTTATCAATCATCTTGATACTTTAAAGGAAACATCTTTTGATTTCATTGATTTTCTTCATTGATTTTCTGTTATATCTTTTTTAAGTATTATTTATTTATTTTGAGACAGAGAGCATGAGCAGGGAAGGAGCAGAGAGAGGGAGAGAGAGAGAATCTCAAGCAGGCTCCATGCTGTCAGCACAGAGCCTGATGCAGGACTCGATTCCAGGAGCCTCAGATTGCGACCTGAGATAAAATCAAGAATTGGATGCTCAAAGGACTGAGCCACGCAGGCGCTCCATTTCCTGTAATATCTATTGACTAGAGAGGATATATGCATATATACACACACACATGTATGTGTGTATATATATATACACACACATAGTTAATGCAATATGAATATATTCAGATTTATAGCTATCATTTAATTATTTGGATTTATATCTACTATTTTCTTATTTGAAAATCCCATCTCTACAAATGACTTTTCTCAAGTATCTTAAAAAAATTCTCAAAGCTTAATAAAAAAGAAATTAAACATAAGCCAATTAAACAGCAAAGACATGAACAGATACTTTTTTTAATTTTTTTAATGTTTATTTATTATTTTTGAGAGAGACAGACAGAGTGTAAGTGGGGGAGAGGTAGAGAGAGAGGGAAGAAGACACAGAATCCTAAGCAGGGCCCAGGCTCTGAGCTGTCAGCACAAGCCCAACACAGGGCTCGAACTCACAAACCGTGAGATCATGACCTGAGCCGAAGTCGGATGTTTAACCAACTGAGCCACCCAGGTGCCCCCAGATACTTTCTTAGAGGTTTCTAAAATGGCAGGGTGGCGGCGCCTGGGTGCCTCTGTCGGTTGAGTGTCCGACTCGTGATCTCAGCTCAGGACTTGATCTCTGGGTTGTGAATTCAAGCCCTGCATTGGATGTGAAGCTTAATTTAAAAATAAAAATAAAAATAAAAAATAAAATGGAAGTGGAATAAATAAATACATAAATAAATAAATAAAATGGCAGTGGGCACATGAAATACGTTATGCATCCTTAACCATTAGAGCAGTACAAATTAAAACAACGAAATAACACTACATATCTATTAGAATGACTAAGATAAGAAATATGGACAATATCAAGCTCTGGTGAGCTATCAACGCATAGGAGAGGAAAAAGGATGATTATTCAAGAAACTGTACTGACGTAATTGCTGCGGAAGGAAAAGAAATGAAAATGATCTCTTTCTCTGCTTTCTCTCGTTCACATGCACACACGCACGACTGGAGGTATATTAAAGATCTAACATGAAAAGAAAAAATGAAAATTTTAAAGCAAGTACATGAGAATGTGTTTACAACTAGAGGATGTAAAGGTTTTTCTAAAAACACCCAATAAGCACAGATTATAACAAAAAGGTAAAACCGATCATGTCAAAATTAAACGTTCTGTGTTATACCAGACCCTATAAATAGGGACCCCAAAAAGTAAAAAGGTATTTTTAGTGCATGTATACAACAAGGGATTTGTAAATGGCACGCAAAAGTAACTCTTAAAAATCAACTAACAAAGGACAATCTGGTAGACAAATAACATATGTCTATTGATGATAGGCATGATATGAGAGACAACACAATATGGCCAGGTACATTGAAGGAAGAGGGTAGCAAATGACTAATAAACAAATGAAAAGATACTCACTGGAAAACTGGAATATGTAAAAACGTCAACAAAATATGCATAGTCATTGGACTGGGGAAAAAACTCGATATTTATTGTCATGGAACATGTCGAACAAAATTAAAACTATACACTCATGCTTGAAGTATGACTTGTTAAAACGATTCATAGAGATTTGGTAAAATACATATATTCTAGGACTCACAAACTAAGTGTGTTTATATCCCTAGAAAAATTCTGACTCATGTACATAAAGAAAATACAAAATTCTAAACAGCAATGTTTATATTAAAAGAAAATAGGAGACATCTTTTTTTAAAGTAGACTTCACTCCCAGCACAGAGCCCAGCATGGGGCTTGAGCTCACAACCCCAAGACCTGAGCTGAGATCAAGAGTTGGTTGCTTAATTAAATAAGCCACCCAGATACCCCGAAAACGGGAAACATCTTAATACTGAAACAACATAAGAATGAACAATAAATGGAGTGCCTGGGTGGCTCAGTCGGTTAAGTGTCTGACTTCAACTCAGGTCATGATCTCGTGGTTCGTGACTTGGATTCTGTGCTGACAGCTCAGAGCCTGGAGCCTGCTTTGGATTCTATGTCCCCCTCTCTCTCTCTGTTCCTCCCCTACTCATGCTCTGTCTCTCTCTCTCTCTCTCAAAAACAAATAAATATTTAAAAATAATTAAAAAAGAATGAACAATAATTGTGACATATGCATTTAATGGCTTACTATACAGCAGTGAAAATGAATGAATGAAT
Organism: Paguma larvata; assembly: GCA_030068075.1. Taxonomy (NCBI): domain Eukaryota; kingdom Metazoa; phylum Chordata; class Mammalia; order Carnivora; family Viverridae; genus Paguma; species Paguma larvata. Next base: position 117,786,759 of record CM057829.1, on the reverse strand, counting down.
GAATGAACTTAAAAATATAATGTTGAGTGAAAATTGTGGGTTGCAGAGGAATACATCCAGCATAAAGTTATAAAGAATAAAAACATCAAAACCTGAATCATGTAGGCACATAAATTCTAGTTAAAGTGTGAAGAAATGGTTGGAAATGATAAACCTTAATATGAGGGTAGCAATTACCATTGAGAAGGGGAAAATTGAATCAAGTAGAGGTGTGTGGTGGCTTCATCCTAATGTTAAATTTGTTTCCTTATGCTAGGTAGCGGCCACACATTTTTATATTTGTTGGTGTGCCTGATATATTATGCAATATATTTCAGGAAAAAAAAGAAAATAATTTACATATTAACAGATTAAAAAGACAAAGTATCATACAATTATCTCCGAGGCAAGAAAAGCTCTTGATACAACTCAAACTTCATTCATTATCAAAACTCTCAGTAAAAAGAAGTGGAACGCAACTTCCATACGATAAAAGAATACGAAAACCTGAGCAAACATCACACGACTTGGTAAAATATTTAAAGTGTTCGCTTTAAATTCACATCAAGACAAAATTGCCTACTTCCCTTCAACATCGTTCCGTGGGTGGAGCCGCCACAACCAGACAAGGACAAGACATAAAAACTATGATCGGAATAGGAGGAACCCCATTGTGTGCTCGGTTGTCCTTTTTCCTCTTCTAGGTGCATGTCTCAGCCTGCCTACCTCTCCCGCCAGCCCAGCTGCCCTGGGGGCTCCTCTCCCGCCGGCCCAGCTGCCCAGTGGGACACAGCTCCGCACTTCCTTAGTAATTGACAGCCTAAACTGGTTACTGCCATTCTCATAGAGAAAAAGAAGCAGCAAAATGAACAGAATACAGAAAACAGAATACAGAAAACAGATTATCATCCCTTGAACCGAAATGCCCGTCTCCCTTTCTCAGTTGCTGGCAAGTGGGAGGTGCAGCTCCAACACAGCCCCCTCTCTCACGCATCCTTCTAATTTCAGATGTTCTGGCTTTGCTGGAGAACAGTATCCAAAGGGCTTTCCTGTGTGTCTGGGTTCAGGCAATGTCACACTGTGTGTGAGGTGTGTGGACCATCCTGGGGCACCGTCTCCACTGATTAAGGTTCTCATGACGTAAGGAGTTACTTTATCAGCTTTTCCTTAAATCTGTTCCAAACACAATAAACCAACTGTGTCTTCACGTTCCTTTGGGGAAGTCCTTATTTCTCACCCATAAAGAGAAGGAACAGAAGAAAGAGTTTTCCAAATTAAAAATCTTATTAAATCAATCTTCATAGTGTAAACAAACAAAAAAGATAATTGAAGGAACTATGCCTTATACTCATCAAATCTTGTATTTACAAAATATTTTACACGTTTCAAAGGATTTTTATACCTATTAACTTCGTGTTTTCAAACTCATTTGATTCCAGAATATTACATAGAGGAATAATAGAAAAAATATGAGAATTAAAGTATGCTTAGACTAATGTAAGTAGCAAAAAAAATCTCACATAGATTAAATAATTTCCCAAAACTAATTGAAATATACAAATTTTAAGACTATACAGAACTCTTATGAAATGTAGTTTGGGAAACATGTGATTTTTAGAAGAATCATGTCACACAGGCTCAGCAAGTCCCATGATGTCAAGATGTTATTTTTCTACTATTAATGCTTTCAAATTACTATATAAAAGCATTGCAACTAAAATGGGAAATATAATATAAAATACTGAATTCACCTAATTCTCTCATTCTAATATCCCCTTCTAGACTTTATCCAATCAGATTTGTTGTTGACATATTACCATTTCCTATTTTTTTATTCAAAATATTATGCCAGAAGCATTTTTCTTATTGCTTTATTCATAATTCTAGAGGTTATACAGTTATACAAGATATTGATAAGCTAATATTTATTTTTCCCTTTTTAATTGTTGGGCATTTAGATCACATTTTGAGGATTTCAGAGGGTATGTATGTGCATACAATGTTTCTTTTCAATTTAAAATAATTCCAGACAGCAAGCAACATGAGGACAAGCCTAGTGTGTACCATTAGGCTATCCATCCATGTCCCGCCAGTCCCTAAACCAGTGTGTTGCAGGCATTTGGTAATTATCTTTTAATTCTCTGAATGAATAAAACCTTGCCTTTTGAACTGTCTTGCAAAATTGCTTTTCAAAATTACTGCCTTAAAATTTATTAAAACTAGACTTCTGTGACTATCCTGGTTTCATCACATCCTTATTGAAAACTGGGTAGTTGGGGTGTCTGGGTGGTTCAGTCAGTTGAGCATCCGACTTCAGCTCAGGTCATGATCTCGCTCATGGGTTCGGGCCCCGCGTCAGGTTCTATGCTGACAGCTTAGAGCCTGGAGCCTGCTTCAGACTCTGTGTTTCCCTCTCTCTCTGCATGTCCCCTGCTCATGCTCTGTTTCTCTCTCTCTCAAAATAATAAATAAATGCCAAAAGGGAAAAAAAATAAAAATAAAAAACTGGGTATTTCATTGATTTAAAAATACTTCTATCTTTTTAAGTTTTTCTATAAAATATGTAGTCATTTACATTTCTTTGGCAATGAAGTTGAACATATTTTCATGTTTGCTATTTAATAATATTTGCTTTTTATAATCATTGGTTCAGATTTGGAAAATGAGATTCAGGGAAACCGGATGACAAGCTAGAAACACCCCACTAGAGTAGAAACTAAGCAAGTATCAAATCTTTCTGATCAAAACTCTCTGATACATTAAAATACAGCCTGTCCCATAACAGCCCCCAAATGCAGTTAATGTTTGAAGCTGCAATTCTGTTTTATTTAGTTTACAGGGGATTATATAGGCACACCTCATTTTATTACACTTTGCTTTATTAAACTTTGCAGATACTGCCTTTTTTTTCCCCCACAAATTGAAGGTTTGTGGCAATCCTGTATCAAGTAAGTCTATTGAAGCCATTTTTTTGAGAGCTTTTTCTCACTTTGTGTCTTTGTCTCACATTTTGACAATTCTCACAATATTTCAAAGTCATTCGTTATTATCTTTGTTACGGTGATCTGTGATCAATGATCTTTGATGTTACTATTGTCACGGGGCACCACAAACAGTGCCCCATAGAGAAAAGCAAACTTTAAAAAAAATTTGTAATGTTTATTTATCTTTTAGAGAGAGAGAGAGAGAGAGAGAGAGAGAGAGAGCGAGCATGAGCAAGAAAGAGGCAGAGAGAGGGGGAGACACAGAATCCGAATGAGGGTCCAGGCTCTGAGCTGTCAGCACAGAGTGCCACCCATGCAGGGCTTGAACTCACAAACCTCGAGATCGTGACTTGAGCCAAAGTCAGACACTTAACCCACTGAGCCACTCAGGTGCCCCTAGAACAGTAAACTTAATCGATTAACACTGTGTGTGTCTGACAGCTCCACCAACTGGGTGTCCCCTGATCTCTCGACTCAAGCCTCCCTATTCCCTGAGACACAACAATATTGAAATGAAATCAATTAATAACCTTACAATGGCCTCAAAGCGTTCAAGTGAAAGAAAGAGTCATACATCTCTCGCTTTCAGTCAGAAGCTAGGTATGATTAAGTTGAGTGAGGAAGGCATGTCAAAAGCCAAGATAGGCTGATGGCTAGACTTCTTGTAACAGGCAAGTTGTGAATGCAAAGGAAAAGTTTTTGAAAGAAATTGAAAGTGCTATTCCAGGGAACACACGAGTGAAAAGAAAGCCAAAGAGTCTTATTCCTGATATGGAGAAGATTTGAGTGGTCTGGGATAGAAGATCAAACCAGCTATAACATTCCTTTCAGCCAAAGGCTAATCCAGAGTAAGGCCCTAACTCTCTTCAAAGCTACAAAGGCTGAAAGAGACGAGGAAGCCGTGGAAGAAAAGTGTGCAGCTAGCTGAGCTTGGTGCATGAAGTTTAAGGGAAGGTGCCCCCTCCATAACAGAAAAGTGAGAGGCGAAAGCAGCAATTGCTGGCGTAGAAACCGCACCAAGCTTGCCAGAAGAGGTAGATAAGATCGTTCATGAAGGCGGCTACACTAAACAATAGATTTTCAACGTAAGCAAAACAGACTTGTCCTGGAAGAGGATCCCATCTAAGACTTTGATAGCTAGAGAGAAGTCAATGCCTATCTTCAAAGCTTCAAAGACAGGCTGATTGTCTTGTTAGGGACTAATGCAACTGGTGACTTTGGGGCTAATGCAACTGGTGACTTTGACGCCAATGTTCACTTACCATCTGTAAAATCCTAGCGCCTTTAAGAATTATGCTAAATCTACTCTGCCCATGCTTTATAAATGGAACCACAAAGCCTGGGTGAGAGCACATCTGTTTACAACCTTATTCACTGCGTATTTGGGGCCACTGTTGAGACCTACTGCTCAGAAAAAGAAAATTAAAAAAAATTCCTTTCAAAATATTACTACTCACTGACAACGCACCTGGTCACCCAAGAGCCCTGATGGAGATGTGCAATGAGATTAATGTTGTTTTCATGGCTGCTCACACAACAGCCATTCTCCAGCCCCTGGATCGAGGAGTCGTTTCAACTTGCAGATTTTTTATTTAGGAAATACATTTCATAAGGCAATAGGTGCCACAGACAGTGGTTCCTCTGATGGATCTGGGCAAAGTAATTTGAAAACCTTCTGGAAAAGATTCACCATTCTACATTCCATGAAGAACATTCGTGATTCATGAGAAGAGGTCAAAATAGCAACGTTAAGAGGAGTCTGGAAGAAGTCGGTTCCGACCCTCATGGATGACTGTGAAAGATTCACGACTCAGTGGAGGAAGTAACCGCAGGTGTGGCGGAAACAGCAGGAGAACTAGAACAGAAGTGGAGCCTGAAGCTGGGCCTGGATTGCTGCCATCTCATGGTCAATCTCGAAACGATGAGGAGTTGCTTCTCCTGGATGAGCAAAGAAGGTGGTTTCTTGAGATGGAATCTACTTGAGGTGAAGATGCCGGGAAGACCGTTGAAAATGACAAGGAAGGATTTAGCATACTGCATACACTTGGTTTATAAAGCAGCAGCAAGGTTTGAGAGGATTGGCTTCAATTTTGAAACGAGTTCTACCGCAGGAAAAATGCTGGCAAACATCACAGGCTACAGAGAATTTGTGTATGAGAGCAAGAGTCAAACAATGTTGCAAACTTGATCCTATTTTAGGAAATTGCACACCCACCCCAACCTCCAGCCACCACCATCCTGCTCAGTCTGCTGCCATCAACCACCAGGCAAGACGCTCCACCAATAAAAAGATTACAACTCACGGAAAGCTCAGATTATGGCAACCATTTTTTTTTAGCAATGAAGTATTTTTACTTAAGTATGCACATTTTTAGACATATTACTATTCCACACTTAGTAGATTATGGTATAGATAATCATGACTCTAGATATGCACTGGGAAAATTTATTTTGCTTGCTTTATCGAGGTGGTCTGAAACAAAACACACAACATATCTGATATCTGCCTGAATATTGATGCGAGCTTCTCTAGGTATAATATTTGTGCCTTGGTATCCGTAGAAACTATAAATAAGTATTCCCAACCCCAGATTTTTGTAGATCTAATTTAATTGAAGCTTCACTGATTTTGCTAACATTAGTCGTAACTTGGAATCACTAGCTATTTGGCCTTAATGTTATTTTTTGAATTTTTTAAGTTTTTCAATGTACTCAAAATGTTTTGGGGTTTGAGAGGACTTTACCTACAAGTTCAAGTCCCTTCAACTACTTGTAGATGTTGAGTCAATTGTATTTTTGCATGCCCCCTTAACTGTTATTATATGACAGGTCACAGAATAATTTTTGAATATTAAATGTAGCTTCACAGAAGACAAAATTTTGGCATTTGGGGATGAAGGTAACAGTCTAAACTTATCTTTAAGAGAGGTTTTAAGGAGCTCAAGAGTTCTCTGTGAAGTAAAAGAAGTCTAGGTTCATAAACAAACAAACAAACAAACCAAATAAAACTCCACTAACCCAACAGGTCCTTTTTTTAAAATCATTGTTGAGATATTAGGGGGAGGGATATACTTTCATTAATGAATCGGTCATTTGCTTTCAAATACTTAATTTCTGGTACTTTTTGACAAAATTTCACTTATTCGAGGCATCCATAGATCAGGTGTGCTGGAGTTAAGCAGATGTGGGCAGGATTTAGCGGACGGGAACGCAGCAAGAGCCACTTGAAAGCAGCGGGCTTGAGGCACCTTCCTCCGGGACAACCGCTGGCCCATGATCCATGTGTGACACACCCTGCGGGGACAGCGAAAAGGAGCTAAGCCTTCAGTCACCAAAACTCTCAGCTCCACTTCCCAGCAAAAGTGCTGTAAATGAGTAGTGAAGGAATGACGAAATAATATCTGTAATGTTAAAATTTGAGAGAATGATCGTGGGTTTTGAGGGGCGCTCATGTGTACTAAGAGACACGTGCATACGCACCTGCATATCTGCATTTATATGCAGGTACGCATGTGTATATGTATACTTGTTTCTATGTGGCAACATGCATACTTCCTGTAATTTCTTTTCCCTTGAGAAGTATTGCTTCTCCTAGATCTTCATAACAATACACTGGTCAAGTAGAAAGTTGCAGAACAGAAGCCTATTCCCAGCAGGGAAGCTACCACAGTATGAAGCAAAGCACTATTTTCTAAAGCTTTGAATGCACGTCAGGGTAGGCCCCCTTCAGACTTGGAACTATCCTCATATTTGTGCAGTTGGCACACATTTGGTGTAAAATAATATATTCATATGGAAGGGTAAGGAATTACACCGCGGTTGCTCTCCAAGCCATGCTCCTTCTCACTTTATTTTGTGGACTATTTCTTAGACGAATCCACCGGTGAGATTTGGTTCTGAGATGGGACGTTAGAGGGATTCCCAACAGTTAAAATGGAACGCCCGCCCTCTGGTGTGCCTTCAGAGTATTGCCAGTTGGAAGATTTAAAACTTCGGTATTACTGAAGAGGAAGAAAGTAAAGGCTTATGCAGTTTTCTCCTTTGACTGAATCAATTTTAATAATAATGAGGGTTCTTCTAGGGAAGGACCTGGTGAGATATGCTTGTGAACCCACTGGAGGAACCTCTTTATTATCTCACTCCTTAGGCTTACGCATTAACCTAGGAGCAGCTTTCTTTTGATCTTTGGGAATTCCAGCCACCCTCAGATTCTTCTCCCAAGTTTCTGGGAATCTTTGAAGCTGTCTCAAATGTACTTGAGAATTATCCTCTTATAGATGAACTAACTTTTCTCAGCAGAAATTGACTCTTGGGAGGAGGAAGCATTCATTTCTATGGGGATCAATAATTGGAAAAGGAGGAACTTTGGGCCCTGTTCTGAAAATGTTAGTTGGGGGGGCGCCTGAGTGGCTCAGTCGGTTGAGGATCTGACTTCGGCTCAGGTCATGATCTCACCGTTGGTGAGTCGGTTGGGGAGTTCAAGCCCCGTGTGGGGCTCTGTGCTGACAGCTCGGAGCCTCTAGCCTGCTTCAGATTCTGTGTCTCCCTCTCTCTCTGCCTCTCCCCTGCTTGTGCTCTGTCTCTTTCAAAAACGAGTAAATGTTAAAAAAAATTTGTTTACAGAAAATGTTGGGTGGAAAGAATGATTAAGTGGGTGAAGCAGGGGGCAAGGAAGAAGCCCGAGGACCTGGACGCGTGCAGCAGGAATGAGAACATGCAAAATGTAGAACCAGAGGCACTGGAAAGGTGTACTGATGCCAAAAGTCAGCTCTGTGTGTGTTAGAATTCAGTCTGGTGGCCTAGAGAGAGGAGATGGGGATGCGTCCGTACCGTAGGATGGCCCCTGTCCTTCCTCGAGTAGTAAAAGACGAACAGTTTCCCGGGCCTGGGCTTGGCAGTAAGGCCAGCTGGAGTGGATGATCCTAGAGGTAATTACCAGACGCAGTGTCCTGGGGGTTTAGCTAGCAACGAAGGAAACAGTCCAGGAATGGACGGGGTTATACAATCCAATTAGACCTAGACAAAGGGGGTTGAGATCTGAACCCAAGTGCACCAGGGACTGAAAGAGAAGCTGCCTGAGAACAGCAATATGGAAGGAATTTGTGAAGCCAAGATTCCACACCTTCCATGTTTTATGTTTATTTCTGTCTTCTTAGAATCCTATGCCACCGTCCACAGATCTGACGTGCTGCAAACCAAAATCATATCCCCAATTCAGGTTGGCCCAGAGTTTGAAGATTCCCAGAGCTTTGGGTTGGATGATGCGGTAAAGTTCTTTGGAAATTAGTTTGCTTTTTTTCTACCTGTATATCCTCTCCCTCTTTGTATCTTAGAGGTCAGTAAGCAGTACCTGTACAATTTCAGAATGCTAAAATTATTATTTTAATTACTTTGAGAGGAAGTGAGGTCACAAGGCACTCTTACCACATCCTCTGAAACCACGGCTTTGCATATCTCTACTGCAGCTCTTAGGTGCTGGAGTTGTGTTGATTGTTTCCATGTCTACATATCCCATTTGTAATAGAGCCCCTTAGAAGCAGAGACCATGTCTTATTCATTTTTGTATTCTTAGCATCTAGCACAGGATGTACTTGTTAACAAAAGAAAAGTGATAAAATAAAAATATTTTGCTGTGGAAACAAAATAATGAATGATAAAGGTACATTCTAAAAAATGGAGGGTAGATAAACTGAGACCAGGTCAGTCATTTATATTTGGATAACTACGTGTCAGGCTTCTAGGTTTCTGTTTTATATTGGGCTGTCAGCAGCTTGAACAAGGGAAAATAAGAAATAAAAAACAAAGAGGTATAATAGAAAGTTCCATATTGATAAGTATACAAAAAGGCATTCAAAAGAGGCACCCGGGCATCTTCCAGAATGTCAATCATACTATGAACCCATTTTCTCTACAAATCTCGAGTGTGACACATTTTGCGAGGGGAATCAGGTTTGGTGGTCAGCACTGAGAATGACGGCTGATTTCTGATGGCCGATCACCGAGGTCACTAATGAAGTGAATAAAATGGAAAATCATAGATCACACTTTATGTCTTTCTGAGAGCCCCATCCCTCTTATTTTTACTAAAACAATACTAAGTGTCCCGAAATTTGTAGACCTCGGGACATCGTTCGGAGTGAGTGCAAGTAATTGTAATCTAGTCAAATTCAGTTAAGAATCATAAAAACTCTTGGTTTCTTGTTTTTTTGTTTTCCCTCCAGCGATATTGTTTAAGCATTTTGATTTGCTTCGCTGAGAGGTGGCTCTGATCTTGGCAAATCCGTTGATCCTGCTGACTCTGTGGCTACAGTTATTTAAGAACTGATGTTCATTTGTCAAATAGGCAATGTTTTACTTCCAGAAAGTATAAACCATTTGCTCATTGGCAATTTGTTATAATTGTAGGTTGGTTTGCATCTTTAAAAAAAAAAATTACAATCCTGGGTTTCTGAGACCAGTATTTCACCTAAGGAATAAAATAAATTCTCATTCAGCTCTTCAGAGTGATAGTTTTCCTCCTCCATGAGCTTCTTTGGGGAGTACTGAGGAACTGCCAAGATTGCTCCTTTTATTGCTATTCTGCAATGCTGGACTCCATGCCTGGAAATTGACTATGTGCAAGGTATAGGTAAGAAATATACATTCTTAATAAGTTGGCTACTTGACCCTGGGAACCTGCAATCTCGTATTACTGCAAGAATCACCAACAGGTAAAAAGACACCCTAGCTCAGTTAGTTAAGCCACTGACTTTGGCTCAGGTCATGATCTCATGGTCTGTGGGTTCGAGCCCCACATCAGCTCTGTGCTAACAGCTCAGAGCCTGCAGCCTGCTTCAGATTCTGTCTCCCACATTCTCTGCCCCTCCCCCACTCACTCTCTTTCTCTCTCAAAAATAAACAAACATTACAAAAATTAAAAAAAAGTCATCATGAAAATTGAGATAAAATTTTTATCTCACTTTTAAAAAATATAAAATAAAATGTTTTTCCCCATTCAATGTTTTTCTTAAAAAATTAGCTGTTCTATTTTTAAGTTACTGAATTCAACAATGCCAGGATTTGAGTATAACAACTCACTTAAATTTAAAAATACATATGGCAATGAAAAATTGCAAGCATCACTAAAGTGGAGTGAATAGTATGAGGGAACCTCTGTATAACCTCACTCAGATTCAACAATTATCAATACTTTATTACTTTTGCTTGACTATTCCTTTTCTGTTCCTTTATTTTCCTTGTTTAAATATTTTTAAAGCAAATCCTATGTCATGCTATTTCACCTGTAGGTATGTATATGTCTCAAAAAGAACATTTTTTAAAAAATTTACCAAATGCCATGATCACATCTTAAAAGTGTTTCTTGGTATCAAATGCTACTCAATTCAAAAATATATTTGGAAAATATAGTGCATACATGGGAGATATTTTCCAAGGTTATAGGCAGTGCTTGGTGATCACATGCATTTGAAGCATTTGTAATAATTCTGTGACCCTTCCTCAGGCTGTGAGTCCTTAATCTAGACTACATTTATTAGGTGGTTAAAGATAATTCTAACTTAGACCAAGATTTTTATTTTATTTGTGTATTTATTACGCATTTTCTCTTATTTTATTTCGCTTCGTTTTGTTTATATTGTTGTTATCAAAGAATTATGACCTGACCTCCATTGTAGGATTTTTCATTATAGCCCTGGGTTATTCTACTAATGGTTTTCTAAGCTTTTATGCCAGAGAGTACTTAACGAATGAGATCATTTTAGGGGCACCTGGATGGCTCAGTTGATTAAGCATCTAACTTTTTGTTCAGCCCGTTTTATTTCTTGATACTGCTTTATGATACTAAGCATCTAAATCTTGATTTCAGGTCATGATCTCCCAGTCTTGAGATGGAGCCTCGTTTCCGACTCTATGGGTCTCCCTCTGTGCTGGACATGGCCCCTGCTTGGGATTCTCTCTCTCTCCTCCCACTGCCCCTCTCCCCTGCTTCTCTGCTCATGCCCCCTTTCTCTCTCTCTCTCTCTCAAAATAAATAAATAAATAAATAAATAGCCATCTTAAAATAAATAAATAGAGATTTTTAGATCTTTTCGACATGCTAAAATCTGAGCTTCCTTGTTTGATTCCTTACTTGGTTCTGCTGTACTCCTTTTTTTTACAATATTTATCATTTATTCACATAATCCCAAATATGAATTTTGTACTATTTATTTTTTAATTAAAATACCTTACGAATTAAATTCTAAAAAGTATAATCTCTAAGAAGTGAAACATATTCATTGTAAAAAGTGATAGAACTATATAAATATGAAAGGAGAAAATAATCTTTTATCATCTCGTGACCTGAACAGAACCTCTGGTAATATTTTCATGTATAGTCTTCGAGGGGTGCCCGGGTGGCTCAGTCAGTCAAGCTTCTGATTTCAGCTCAAGTCATGATCTCACAGTTCCTGGGTTTGAGCCCCGGGTCGGGTTGAATGCTGACAGCTTGGAGCCTGGAGCCTGCTACAGATTCTTTGTCTCCATCTCTCTCTCTCTGCTCCTCTCCTGATTGTGCATTCACTCTCTCTCTCTCTCTCTCTCTCTCTCTCACATACACACACACACACACACACACACACACACACACACACACACAAAATAAATAAACATTTGATGTATAGTTTTCCCTATTATAATTTGGCTCATTCTCCATTTATAATGTAGTATTCTACTTTTCTACAATATTTTGTTGTGAGCAGTTTTCTTCTTCATTATGATTATAAATGTGATTTTTACAAGGTTTCATAATATTCACCATATGGATATATCATAATTCACTTAAACATCATGTCTTTGCTGAGGCTAGATAGATATACATACACATGTATGTAGAACGTTGTTGTATATGTCTTCTGATTATTTCTTTTTAAAGTAATTTAAATTATCTAGTAATTATTAATTAATGATAGATCCTTTAAATGAATTGTTTCATGAAATACTGGACACAACGTCCTTGTTTGCTTTGACCTCCAAATCACTAGAATCTGCTCCATACTTCTCAAGTTCCTGAATACTTGGCATCTGATGGTTCCTTCCCAGCACCACCCTTTTCATCTTGCCATATTGCCCAAAGAGTCCTAAACAGTTTTGGTGACTGATCACAAAAAGTTTTCCAAATCTTTGTCTCTAATAGAGATGCAGGCCCACCATTGATACTCTCTCAAACACAGCAAAGCTCTGAGCAGAACAGTGGGCCTCAATGGCCATAGTCTAACCTTAAAGAGCAGTTAGGATTATGGGGCAATCTTCTTCCCTTAAGGAGCAGTCTTTTGCCTTGAAACTTTTCCAGGAATAGCTGGGGCAGTTGCTAAGAGGTAAGGCAAGGAAGTACGGAGTCAGGTACCTAGCGCAATGCTTGACACCTACGCAGTGTGTAATAAAAGTTAATTATTGATGGTGATGATAATAGATATGTCTCCTTCATGAATACATTCGTTTACACCTTGTGAAACTGACATTTTCATTGGCTAACGGTATATGGAATGGTATTCTAATAAGGTATTAACATACGTTGAACACAGTTTAAAAAAACTTGTGGGTTGAAGAAGGAAAACTTACTTAAAAAAATACGTCCCACCGAGAAAGCACTGTGGGTCATATCAATCATTCTGCAATACTACTTAGTTGTATTATTTTTGTATACCTTTCCTCCAACTGCAAATCTTGAGTCTAGTATACATAAATCTCTTCCATTGTGGATAAATTGGGGAAAAAAAACAGGGACTGAATGGTTAATATTTTTTAAAGGAGGTGAAGATAAAATAAAAGACAAAGCAGGAAAAGACACTTAAAAAAAAAGAAAAGCATGACAAAATAAACCAGTTCTTTTCAGAATGACAACTGGGCAGCTTTCAAAGCAACTAAAGGCTTTGAAATAAAAAGTTTATCATGGGCTGAACGAAGTCTATATAATTTCAGATCCTGGGGAAAGGATTTGAGAAATGCGTATCAGTGATGCAGAATAATTTCAAGAAAAGTTAACAATGCTCATTATTTTTCGAGCATTCACATTTTTTGCATCTCTTTGAATATAGTAGAATCTGTAGATTCCACATTTTAAAGAAATCTAAAACATTATCTACTTATATGGATGCTCCTTGATATTTAGTGTTCTACATAATAGCAAAATTAATTAAAACAGGTATCATTAAAACCTCAGAAGAGGAATAGGCTAAGAATGTTCTAGCAAGTAAGAAATGGTAAATGTGCACTAATTAGACACTCCCCATTACAGTAGTTCAATATAGGTGAAATTTAATTTGATGGGAGAGACCTTTAGCTTTTCTTTAGAGACTATAAACATACTTATTTGAGTTTGTACAAGTTCACTTAAGATATCAGATATCATTCTTTTTGTCATAAAGTCTAAAATTTTTTTAATTTATTTTTGACGTTTTTATTTATTTTTGAGAGACAGAGACAGAGCACCAGTAGGGGAGGGACAGAGAGAGAGGGAGACACAGAATCTGAAGCAGATTCCAGGCTCTGAGCTGTCAGCACGGAGCTCAATGTGGGGTTCAAACCCATAAACTGTGAGATCATGACCTGAGCCAAACTTGGATGCTTAACCAACTGAGCCACCCAGGGGCCCCTGAAGTCTGAAATTTTAAATAACAAATTGCTTGACCACAGGCGGTTTCTGCAGCTTAACCTTCCTGGTTGGACATGATGTAAGTTAGTTTTTGCTAAGTTAACAAGTCCTGCTAAAATGTAGTGACTTTAAACAAGCACCCCCCCCCTCTTAGCTTACAATTCCGCAGGTTGGCAGTTTTGCTGGTCTCTGCTGGGCCTGGGCGGTCTTTCTGGTCTGGGCCAGCTTTGACGGCTGTGCCTGGAGGCTCTCCCCCTAGGAGCTCTCATTCTCCACCACAGGCTTGGGCTTGTTCACAAGCCAGTTTCATTCCTAGAGCATCAAGCCAGCAGGTCCCAACATATAAGTACTTTCCAGGTTTCTGCCTGTATGACATTTGCAACTGTCCTGTTGGTCAAAGCGAGTCACAGGATCGGTCCAAACGAAAGAGCTGGAGAGAAATTTTGATGGGAGGAGCTTCAAAGTTACTATGCATCTAGGACGGGAAAGAATTTGTGGCCATTTAAAAAATTTACCAGAGAACAATCTACTATAGGTTTATAGACTGCTGAATTTATTTATTTATTTATTTATTTATTTATTTATTTATTTATTTATTTTAACATTTATTTATTTTTGAGAGAGAGGCACAGAGTGAGCAGGGGAGGGGCGGCAGAGAGAGAGGGAGACACAGAATCTGAAGCAGGCTCAAGGCTCCTAGCTGTAAGCACAGAGCCTGATGCAGGGCTCGAGCTCACAAACTGTGAAATCATGACCTAAGCCGAAGTTGGATGCTTAACTGAGCCACCCAGGCGCCCAGACTGCTGAATTTATACACTACATACCTCCATTTTACAAATGAATAACAGTCTAGTTTTCACACACGCACACACACACACACACACACAGTTTCCAAGATCTCAAAGATGACTAATAATGGCATTAAAATTTGAACCCATTTCTACTTGACCTCACTGGTCTTACCATGCTGATTCCCCGGCAGCCCTACAGGGCTCACAAGGTTGCATTAGATTACAAAAATCCAAAAGAAATAACTCCATACAGTAGACACGACGTTTGCCTTTACTATTGAAGCGTGTGTGACATTTTGCTTTCTCTTAGAAGGAGCTTTAGCTACTTTGTCATTAGTCCCGGAGTAAATCCATATACAATTAATAAAGGTTTCAAATTGGGAAATACAGTGCTGTAGAATGAAATCTAGTTAAAATTTAAAACGCAACAATGACTTGAATCTGTCTTAAAGTCAGATGAGATTTCATATTGGTTCACTCGTGACCATAGACGTAGATAATTTCTGCAATAACCAGAGCAAGACTAGAATGAAAAAACTTTGCATTTCCTATTCCTCAAAAAACAGTGTGAGAGTGTATGAACAACCACATAAGAGAGGAAGAAATGGAGAAAGGCAGGAATAAAAGAAAAGTGAAGAGGAAAATGAGACGGAACAAGAACCGGTGGCAGCATGTGGAAGGCACAATTAATTAAACCATTATAAAGTACAATTGACCCTTGAACAATATAAGGGTTGGTGGCACCAACCTCCTACACAGTTGAAAATCCATGTAACTCCTGACACCCCCAAACTGAACTACTAATAGCCTACTCTTCACTGAAGCCTTACCAATAACATAAACAGTCAATTAACACATATTTTGTATGTTACATTGTTATATCCTGAATTCTTAATGTAAGCTAGAGACAAAGAGATGTCATTAAGAAAATCATAAGAAAGAAGAATATATTTACAGTACTGTGCATATATTTATTGGAAAAAATCCTCAAGGAAGTGGCCCCACACAGTTCAAACCTCTGTCGTTCAAGAGTCAGCTGGAGTTATACTTTTGCTCACTTAGAAGAATGGCAATAATTTTTTTCCCAGACACACGTGATCTCATCGAATATGTCCTGATTTAATAATATGTACTTAAGGTCATTGGAAAAACAAACAAACAAACAACTTTTACTTTGAGATCATTGTCGACTTACATGCAGTTTTTAGGAATAATACAGAAATATCCTACTATCTCTCACCCAGTTCCCCCAACGGCAATATCTTGTCAGGTCATCTTGAAGGGAAAAAATCACATAGAATCATTTCACCTAAGAAAATGATTAAAGCTCTGGAAGGCAAAAGTTTTCAACATAATGGACATCACTCAGTGTAATATACCACATTAACAGAATGTAGGACAAAAGCCACACAGCATCTCAATTAATGCAGAAAAAGCATTGGACAAATTTTAATACCTTTTATGATAAAAACTCACAAGAAATGAGGAATAAAAGGTAATCATCTCAACATAATAAAGACCATATATGTAAAGCCCACAGCTAACATCAACATAAGAGTAGAAAACCCTGCGGGCACCCGGGTGGCTCAGTCGGTTGGGTGTCCAAATTCAGCTCAGGTCATGGTCTCATGGGTCATGAGTTCAAGCTCCATGTAGGGTTCTGTGCTGACAGCTTAGAGCCTGGAGCCTGCTTCAGATTCTGTGTCTCCCTCTCTCTCTCTGCCCCTTCCCCACTTGTGCTCTGCCTTTCTCTCTCTCTCAAAAAATAAAGACTTTAAAAAATTTAAAAATAAAATAAAATTTGTAAAAAAAAAAAAAGCGTAGAAACCTCTAAAGAGTCTACCAACAATAATACACTGTTAAAAACTAATAAAGTCAGAAAAATTGTAGGATACAAGGAAGTGAAAGATTATACATTAAAACTATTTTGGGGCAGCTGGGTGGCTCAGTTGGTTAAGCATCAGACTTCAGCTCAGGTCATGATCCTGCAGTTTGTGAGTATGAGCCCCCCATTGGGCTCTGCGCTGACAGCTCAGAGCCTGGACTCTGCTTTGGATTCTGTGTCCCCCTCACTCTCTGTCCTTCCCCTGCTCACACACTCTCTCTCAAATATAAATACACATTAAAAAATTTTTTTTCAACTATAAAATATGGCTGCAAGAAATTTTAAAAGATACAAACAAACGGAAAGACATCTCATGTTCATGTACTGGAAGAAAATATTGGTCACACGTCAGTCCTACCCAAACCAATCTACAGATTCAAAGTAGTCTCTATCAAAATCCCAATGTTATTTTTACAGTAAATGAAAACTCCACCCAAAAGCTCATATAAAATTTTAAGGGACCCAGAATTGCCAAAACAACTTTGAAAAAGAACAAAGTTGGAGGACTTAAGCTTTCTGATTTCAAAACATATTGCAAAGTTACAATAATCAAAACATTATGGTACTGGCATAAAGACAGACAACGGACTAGACTAGAATAGAATAGAAAGAATAGAGATCAGAGAGTAGAATAGAGAGTCCGTAAGTAAACTTTCACGTATGATCAAATGATTTTTGACAAGACCGCTGAGACCATTCAATGGGGCAAAGGACCATCTCTTTAACAAATGGTACTGGGAAAATTAAGCATCCACATGCAAGAAATGAAGTTGAATCCTTATTTCTCTTTCTACAAAAACTAAATTGAAATGCATTCAAGATCTAAACAGAAGACCCCAAATGATAGAACTCTTAGAAGAAAGTGTAGGGGAAACACTTCATGACATTGGATGTGGCAATGATTATTTGGCTATGATGACAAAGCATAGACTCCAAAAGCAAAAATGGACAAACAGGACTACATCAAACTTAAAAACTTTTTGCATCAAAAGACACCATCAACAAAGTGAAAAGGAAATCTGAGAATGGGAGAAAATACGTGCAAATGATATATTTGATATGGGTTAGCAGCCAGAATATATAAAGAACTATGCATCAACAACAAAAAAAAATCACAGAACTCCATTTAAAAATGGGCAAAGGATTTGAATAAACATTTCTCCAAAGATGATATACAAATGGCCAATATAATGGCATATTAGTTGCTCATCATCACTTATCATAAGAGGAAAGCAAATCAAAGCCACAGTGAATATCAGCTCACACCCATTAGCATGACTGCTATAAAGTAAACAAAAAAAAGTTATTGGCGATAAAAAGTAGTGGTGTGGAGGTGGAGAAATTGGAATCCTTAGACATTGTTAGTGGGCATGTAAAATGGCACAGCCATACGAAAAATAGTTTGGAGTTTCCTCTAAAACTTTTTTTTTTAATATTTATTTATTTTTGAGACAGAGAGAGACAGAGCATGAGCGGGGGAGGGGCAGAGAGAGAGGGAGACACAGAATCTGAAACAGGCTCCAGGCTCCGAGCTGTCAGCACAGAGCCCGACGCAGGACTTGAACTCACAAACCGCGAGATCATGACCTGAGCCGAAGTCGGACGCTCAACCGACTGAGTCACCCATGCGCCCCTAAAATTTTTTTAAATTACGTTAGGATTCAGCCATCCCACTTTTGGGTACACACCCAAAAGAATTCAAAGCAGCGTCTTGAAGAGATATTTGTACATCTGTGTTCTTTCCAGTATTATTCACAATAGCCAAGAGGAGCAAGCAACCAATCTGTCTATCATCAGATGAACAGAGAGAGAAAATGCGGATATACATACAGTGGAATGTTATGCAGCCTTTAAAAAGAAGGAAATCTTGTCACATGTGATGGATGGACATACATGGGTGAACCTCAAGGAAATTTGACTAAATGAATTAAGCCAATCACAGAGAGACAAATACTATATAATCTACTCATATGAAATATATAAAGTTGTCAAAATTTTAGATAAAGAAGTAGAAAGGTGATTGTCAAGGGCTGAAAGGATGAGAGAGAGAGAATTAGTGTTCTATGGTAAGTTTCAGTTTTACAAGATGAAAACATTCTAGAGATGTGTTGTACACCAATGTGAACATACTTAGCGCTGCTGAACCATCTACTTAAAAACGGCTAAGATGGTAAATTTCACATCATGTGTTTTTTCACCACAATAAAAAATAAAAGTGGTAAAACACATTCCTTCTCTTCTTGTCAGTTTCCGAAGTTCAAAAGCAGAGCTGTGCTCAGTGAGTTATGTAATCAATGAAGTCTCCCGTTTTACTGAAAACATTGGTGATGACAAAAATGAGAGCACTTAATACCACCAAAATTTCACACTCCTGGCCATCTGCTTTTTAGAGTAAGTGAATCTCGAAGACAAATTAACATGTGGCATATGAAAGAAAGGCAGGGAAATTGGGACTCTGCCCAGACCTTCAAAGACTAGCACTATCCATTTGATTTGAGAGCAGTTTTCTAACATATGGGCGGGTCCTTCACATTCCAAGCCAAGCTATTTCTTTATATAAACAATCCCCTGTCGTTCAGTTCATCCCATGATCTTCTGTTATAATCATTTCAGCTTCAAGCACAGTAACTTGTATGCCTGACTGATTATACCTCTGATCACACTCCTTCAGATTTGGCTTTCACACCCAACTTATTCTTCCTACGTCCTTACATAGGATAAATTAAAATAAGCATTAAATGTAAATCTTCACAGAGCCATAGACGTTGAGTTTTTTTTTTGTTAGAAAACCTTTAGGCAAGCAAACCAAGGGCATCCATAGCATTTTAAAATAGATCAGAGGCTGGACCAGCAGCAGGAGCAGGGTGAGAACTTGTTAGAAATGCAAATTCTTCAGCCCCACCCAGACCTACCAAATCAAGACCCCTGGGGTGGGTTTCAGATTAACGATAACCCACAACTCTCGGACCAACTCCCTGGGGTGGGTTTCAAAACCCGCCAGGTGATTCTGAGGTCAGCTGAAATTTGGGGACAACTGCTCTCTCCATCCTCGCCTCTACGACCAAGCCCAAATAAACTTGTTTTAACGGTAAGTGTGGAAAGAGTGACAGCAGGTGGCAGTGTTTGACTATTTCTGCCTTTTTCATAAATCCATACTCCCCAGAAGACCAATCAAGTTTCCAAACCTGAACATTTTATCACGGGTAAAAAATGAATTTCATTGTTATTTTTCTTTCCAAAAAGAAGACAAAACTATTTCCCTGAAAATGCAGAACCCAAATCTAAAAATAATATATATGTATTATATATTTTTTGCAGGGGGAGGAACTGTGGGAGATTTAACTTGGAGGTATCTTTTAAATTGTATTACATCAAGATACAAACGTGCCTGTACTGACTAGAACCGCTTAAGTATATTCACATAAACGCAACAGAATTTTCATGTCTCCTCCCCAGCCACCCTGCACTCTTATTATTATTATTTTTTTCTATTCTCAGCAGCCAGGACTTTGACTTGTTGAATTTACATATGTGTCCCTGGCGTGAACAGTGAGCTTCAGGACAGTTTATATTCTGAAAAGGGCTCACGGAGGTCCAAGCCAGAGTTTTAATCATAGCAAATGGGATGAGGTTGGAAAAGCGTTATCGCTGCCTTAAGAGATTACATGACATATATGCGATTTCATAGCAAGAGAGTCAGGTTTTCCAAAGGAAACGATTCCTTTTCCCATTACTGGATCCAACGCCAGCGGCTTTCTGATCATCAGTGGCTGCAGGGATTCAGCCCTGATTTGCCTGGAGCCTTCTAGAAGCCTGCCCTCCCAGTGACCCTTCCTAGATCCCAGAGATTGTGGCCCGCCGCACTGGGCTTGTTCAAAGCAGGAGCACAGAGAACAGACTGAGTCCCATTCACCACACTCTGTGAGCACAAAGGTTTTTTCTTTTAACGTTATTGTACCCTGAAGGGCCTTTCTTGATAGCCGGCCCTTTGAATGATGGGTATAATAGCATGCAGTGCCTCCTCAAAGAGAAACGACTGCTACCAGTGACAGTCGGGGCTACTGCCGCCTATTACTGAAGCTTTGTTTTCTGACATTCTTTTATATTTCACATAAATTTGTTCCTGTCAGCGACCGTAAGCTAGGGAGGCCAGATTCCACACACGGAAGGCTATGTTTGAGCTTCTCCACCAGCAGCATGTGAAATAGATTTTCCTGATGCCCTCTCACATTTAAGGTTTGTGCTGCCGGCAGAGAGAAATGCATCGGCGCTCCTCCAGGTCAGGATCCTATCTTGTCTCGAGATCACGTTTCATTACGCCCCAAGCCAAGAATGCACGGGGTCTGATCCACAGCCAAATAATGTGATTCTGGGACGTAGACCGGGATTACTGAAGATAAAGTGGCCTGGCCATGAGGCGTACTGTAAGAACACACGTGCTTCGTAGATCGCGTCCCGTGTCTGTGGCGGCGGCCCTGCTGCCAAGACCGAGCGCTACTAAGCTCATCGCTCCCCGCGCCTCCCCTGCGAGTCATAAGTTTGCTTTCACTCCAAAAGCAAAACGTAACAGTGAAAGAGGCCTTATTCTGCGCCAGAGCTACAAGCTGTCAGTTCGGCTGGGGACAGAGGCTGGCTTCCAGGTGGTGCAGCACCCCGATAACGCCAAGGGGCGCTCTCACAGGTGCAAGCTTTTGCTTCCCAAATGAGTCACCGATTCTCTACGTTCTTTGTGCTGTTCACTGTTGCTTACGTTGTAAACACACGGAGGCTGCAAAGCCTTGCACGTTGTTTCAAACATCTAAAAACAGCTTTTAGCCCATGTGTGTCTCCCCCCTTATATGGTAACAGCTGAGCTCTGAACCACTGACCCGAGCAGGGCCCAATCTTTGAAAGGAACATGGAAGTCAAAGACAATATCGATAGCTGACGGACCTAGAGGGGGCTTTTTATGTACCTGAGAAAGACATGTTTAAGGCAGGTATACAGTCAACCACTTTTTGAATGGAGTCACAAGTATGGGACCCTAAGGAGGAAGCATGAACCTTACAAGGACTTCAACATTCATGACTGAAACCCATTGGGTTCTAAGTGAAAAATCAGGAGATAGAAGTGGTTCTTTTGTAATTTTCTTCTTTCACTTGCAGCCTGCCTTATATAAAGGGCGCGGGAGAGTCTCACAGTTTCTTAGGGTGTAGCAGGGAGACCATCTCCATCAGTCTTCTGGAGTGCTTGCTAAATGTGGATTCCCAGCCCCCATCAAGAATTAGAAGCACTGAGTTTGGGGCCTTGGGAGTCTGCATTGTATTTTTTTTTTTTAATGTGTTTAATTTAATTTTATTTATTTAATGTATTTACTTGTAATGGGTACTCTTTTTGGACACTGGAGTTTGAGAACCATTTAACCAGGATCTTAAGAGACTTTCAGATCAATAACAATGGAATCCCCTAAAGAGTTAGCGTGGGACACAAGTGGGCTCCAAGATGCTTTCAACCCTCCTGTAGACCTGCCCGAAGGTAGGTGGTTAGTGGTTGTTCTTACTCCGTGCATATCATCTCCCAACATACAAATCTCTCAGGGGCAATAGCCTGGCCTTTCTCGTCCTTTAGATTTTCAGCAGTGGCAATAACAATGCCGCTGTGAGTAAATAAGACAAAGAGTCTTATAAGACTAGACATAAAATGCAGCATTGAGTAAGTGAAATAAGGCAGAGCAATTATTTGCATTTATTATATTCCCCTTAAAGAAATATCCTACTGGTATTTAGTCAGGGTAAGTCTTCCCTGATTGCCTAATTTCATGAAGCCCAGGAGGACATGGGAAGGTTAATGAGAGGGCTTAACTGGTCATGGGCAAGAATCTGTTAAGAGGACAGTGCTTACGGACTAAGATGAAACCTACGGTGACCCAAAAGAGGTCCCAGTGCCTAGAAAAGGCCCTGGCATACACTGGGTGTTCAATAAATGCTTGTGGGCATGAAAACAAAAATCGTGATCCCCGTTCTTCTCCCTTTTCATGATTCGCAGCCTCCTCCACATCCCATCCCACCGTTTTCCTTATTTGCCCTAATGAGCAGGAAAGCCTACTAAAGAATACTAATACTTAATATGAAAACATCCAGTGGCATCGGTTAAGAGAAACGGTCTTGGTGAATCCCAGCGGACATCACTTGTTACCGTTTAGACAACTTCGAGCATTAGGTCCTAGCAGAAACCCCGAGGTGATTAAGTTTTGGCGAAAATCAAAATGCCAAAGCCTCTAGGAAGTCTTTCCTGAGAATCTTTGTCATTCCTTCTTTCTACTCATGGACACTGCCTTAAATATGGTAATTGGAAAAGAACATTTCACGTGTATTATTGCACACGGTTTTAAGGCCCACCGCTAGAGCGCAAGCTCAGTGAAGACGGGAGCTAAAAATATACTTAACACTCTTTATAGGCACAAAGAAGTTACAGAGTTTAAGCAGCTTGCAGGCAGTTAATAACTACCTTAACGGCAGAAGGAATGACAGCCAGAATCCTGGCAAAAAAAAAAAAAAAAGAAGCCAGGAAAAAGTACTCACTCAAGAGGGGGCTGCTGGATGGTAACATGGACGCCTGAGGGAGAAACCAGTGTTAAGTTCTTGTTCATGAAAGAGATTCAGAGCCAAATGCTTACTTATGCCCAAGGACTAGCCTGACTCCGGGCATGCTGTTCCTGGTGGGGGGCCAGGAGGGAAGAGGAAAGAGAAAGAAAGAAAAAAAAATTGAAACTCAACAGCCTTGAGGCAAAGGTATTTGCCCAGGTTCATGTCACTTCTCAGCCTCTCTGTCCTGCTCCTGCTGCAAGCGAATGACCCCCTCCCATCCTTCCCATTGGGAAACAGGTGTCTCCTGCCAATTAGGATTTAAAAATCAACAGGGGCTTCTTGAGAGAATGATGACAAGTCTAATTGCAAGAAGCAGCTGTAGAGCCCTCCGCTACACTGGGGCGGGGTTTATTAATCCCCGTTTTGCTGGGTGCCTGGCACAGAGCTGGGGTCAGCTCCCCTGTCACAGGGTTGCAGCTGTAAAATGTAGGGCGAGTATTTAATGGCCTGAGCTCAGCAGGAGGGATTAGAGCACTCTGCACTGATCCTGTGAGCTGGGCATGTAAAAGTCAAGTGGACACAAAGGCACTGTCAACAAGCCCCATCAGTTCAAAGGGCTGCCACCGCTATAGAACGTGACCAGCGTATTTACACAATGCTGTGTGAGTTATTCAATCTTACCGTTTTTACTGACCTGTTGTCAGGACCCCACCCCTCGTCCAGGCTAAGAACCTGGAGGTTCTCAGAAGTGTGGCCTCAAGATGGTTAGTGACATTTGCTTCTGTAACTGACACACATTACATAAGCTCTAGTTTGAAGAAAGGAAGAAAAGTGTGACAGTGCAGGACACTAGAGGTATGGAATTGGCAAAGTCGAGCCAACGGTAAGCAAACCACCAAAAAAGTGTTGTGTGTTTGAAGGGCCTGTGTGAACAAATTTTTAAAATAGATTAAAATGATCAACTCGGAAGAGCGTTCTAAGTTTTCCTAGTGGTAGAGCCTCATTAGACTCTCCTTCTCTGGGTGTGTTTTCCCGACAGCATGTAGTGGATGTATGTTCCTGCTCACGTGCTTAGACGCTCAAACAGCACCTCCTAGGGAACCCCTTCTCGGTCGTTCTCTGTGCTTCATGGACACATTCTTTATGCCTGCACACCGGCTTTTCTCGGAGTGCCTTTACTATTTGCTCGTCCACCCGGCTCATTCATTACTAGTGTGCAAACTTTTTTAGGGCGGGTGTGTGTTTTCATTGTTTTTGTATCCTTATCATCTAGCCTAGTACTTGCCATAGAGTAAGAGCTCCTTAAATGTTTCTTTAAACTCCCACTTCCCAAACGAGGAGGCATGGAATCTGCCAAGGCATGGGTAACCATTGCCAAGGCAAACATACTGCGATCGTGTGGTTCTGTTGCCATCTAAGAAGTCATTCCTTTAAAATGCCAGTGAAGACAGGAAAATCCAAGAAACATTCCTCCGGAAACACATGCAAACAGTCATTCTGGAATGCCTTGGCATTCTCTCGTAAGAATAGCTCAGTGGGAGCCCAGCAGAGAGAAAAACGAAACCAGAGAATAACATTTGCTCATAGAAACTTACAGACCTGAACATAGGCGGTGCTGAGAGGTCAAGGTCAAGTGGATTAACAGGATGAAGAGTTTTCGGTAGGGAAATTCTGCAAGTCCTATAAATGCATAAAGTCTGCCGTAAAAACTAGTCCATATACCAGTGAAATCCTTTTCAACTAACATTTCCTGGAATCCTACTCCATGTTACCTTTTGCTCTGACCGACAGAACCCAAAGAAGAATAAAATTCTGCCCTTGCCTTAGGCTGCGTCTAATAGGGAAGTAAAGTACTATGCCATGAGCGTAAACGTACTGAAGTCCATGCTCTGCAGGCAGAATGGATTGTAAGGCACAGGGAGATGATTTCAGTCCGAGTGGGATTTTGCCACCTGAGATCGGGATATAATCATGTTCAGAAGACAAGGTTTTAGGAAGAGGAATTAATTATTATGAGCAATGAGGGTACAAGGCGTGTAAGCAGGAAGCAAATGAGGTCCATGTGCAACCCAGAGTGAGAACGGGCTGAAGGGAGGATGAATCCAATAGCGTTGGTGCCACAGGGTCACGCTAGAGTCTCTGCTTGATCTCTCACAAGATCCCGGGGTCTTGCAAACAGACTTTCAAAGAGCAGGGAGCCAAGCTTCGTCCTGCACTATTACCCCGGTGGGCTGGCTCACAGGGGATTGTAATAGAAGGGTGGGGATCCACTTCAAGTAACAGTTTAACATTTAATCATCTTGGCACAAAGGAATTAAAATCTTCAGTTAGGGATAGGGACAAAGGAGTGAGGCGAGGACAGAGATTTAACGAACATTTCAGAAATGGTATTGATGAGCCTGGAGAAGGAAGGCAGAGCAGAGGGTCTATACTACAAAGTCCAAGATTTGTAGTTTGGGGAACAAGGTGGATGGTTATGGCATAAACAAAGATAGGGAATACAAGCTGAATTTTGGACAGATTCCATGCAGAATTTGTAAGTAAAAATAACCTTGTAAGAAGCAGACAGAATTTATGCAGGGGTCTGAATCTATACTTAATAAAGAATGTTTCCTAAAAATGTTTTAACAGGTCATTACGTAGAGAAATAAGTCTGCATAAAGTCATAAGGTGATAAACACAATTAAAAAATGATCTTATAATTTCAAATATTGTGTATATAATGTGGAGGAAGAAAGGGACCAAGACATTTCACCTTCGAGATACAAAGTTGAATTAATTGCTTGGTTAAGTAAGCAAAATCTTGGCTAGTCTTATCGAGCAAAGAAAGATCTTACAAAGGGTTTAGGGAAGAATGTATTTTGGGTGGTGTTGGTTACCAAGGCCAGAGGAGGTTTCCACAGTCTTGGAAGCCAGGTTTTGTATTGGTGACAGAGGCAAGACTGGATTGATTTCAGCCTTACGGCCTTCTTCACTGTAGAGTGTGTGTGCCACCCAATGGCTGGCTTTGGAAATCTAAGGCTGACACTGATTGGTTGCTTTTCAGAGTTGTGTTTCTCAGAACAAATGGGCATTAACTGAATAGGCAGGTCTGTTTGCTTGTGTTTGCCCTTTAACTGAAATTTATTGATTAAACTAATTAAAAACTTGTTTCTAGACCTTATTGGTTAGCAAAGCTCTAACACTCTCAGGCTTTTCCCGGGAGCACTAGGACTTTGGTTTTTCTTTATTTATTCTCAATAGGTAGGAAATCAATGCGGTAATGGGCAAGTTGTCAATTTCAATGCATTACTACTCTGCAAAAAAAAAAATCTCTATTTTATTTTATTTTACTTTTTATAATTTATTGCCAAATTGGTTTCCATCCAACACCCAGTGCTCATCCCAACAAGTGCCCTCCTCAATGCCTGTCATCCACTCTCCCTTCTCCCATACCCCCCATCAACCCTCAGTCTGTTCTTAGTATTTAACAGTCTCTTATGTTTTGTCTCCCTCCCTCTCTGTGGCCCTCTTTCCCTCCCCCATGGCTTTTTCCTAAGTCTCTCAAAATCCACCTATGGTTGCTATGACCATCTCCATTTTTCTAACCTCTCCTAACAAGAGCAGAATATCAACCATCAAAGATTTCCAATACTGCCAAGTATTTTGAATTGGTGTGATCTTACCAATTGATTAATCTTCCATAATTTGGCCGACATGTAATATTTCTTTTCATTTTGCTTATTTTTACAGTGTTGTGCATTGTCTCACTCTATGAAAATTTCAAATCCAGCACTGAAGTGGGACAGTTGAAATTCAGAATGAATTTAGTGTAGGGGTTATGTATGACTGTGTGCTGGGTGCGTTTTCTTTTGTAAATTATCGGTTGTGCCTGTCAAACTGTTTAGATACTTTGAATTCTAAGGTAATTTTTGGTAAGGCACCATTTGGTTCCCCTACAGCTGATGTCTGGGGCTATATGTGTTTCAGCTGTGGTGCTGGTCTTGACAGGCTGACAGAATGCTTGCTAAGTGGATGTCTAAACAGATGTCTGAATACATATGCCTTCTCTGCACTGGGTCAACAAAAGACTTGCATTTTTTGGAATCCACTACACTGTTTATACTGTGATGTAAGATTTGGAAGCCATTTTAATTTTCTCTTAATACAGCTGAAAAAGTGTTCTGCTTCAAAAATTATTAAACCCAAAATGGCATTCAATTCCAAATACTATGCCATAGAGCCCCCATTATAGCACTTATCCCAGGAGATGTACTTGTCAGTGCTTCTAACCATGTCCCTCCCCAGTTTCCCAACACCCTTGGAGACCAGGCCTTCTTCCTTTGCTATTTTGGCCCCATGCCTAGTAGAGGGCTTGACGCATTAATACGTACTCAATAAGTTTTCACTGGATAAATAAATCAGTAAGATTTTAATGCCAGATGCCAAAATATTTCTTAAACGCAGAGGTAACAGACTCATTTTATTATGCTCATTTCCAAGTTCCATTCAACTATAAATACTTCCAATCCCCAAACAGGAAGAAATGTTGGAAATAATAATTTCCAATCCCTTATTTTACTTTATAAGGATTCCTGCAAAACAGTGTAGAGAATAAAATAATATTTTGATGAAACTTGAGGGCATTATGCTAAGTGAAATAAGTCAGACAGAGAGCTACAAACACCGTATAATCTCAGGTATGTGTGAAATCTAAAATCAAACCAAGAAAAGCCCGAACTCACAGACACAGAGAACAATTGGTGGTTGCCAGACGTGGGTAGCAAGGGCCGGGCAAAATGAGTGAAAGTGGTCAAAAGGTACAGACTTCCCGTTATAAAAGAAGTAAGTCCTGGGGATGTAATATACCGCACGATGACTATAGTTAACAATACTGTCTTGAATATTTGAAAGTTGCGAAGAGAGTAGATCTTAAAAGTTCTCATCACAAGAAAAAAAAACTGTAACTATGTATGGCGATGAACGTTAACTCAACTTATTGTGGTGGTGATTTCACAATATATACAAATGACAAATCATTATCTTGTATGCCTGAACCTAACATAATATTATACATCAATGATATCTCATTAAAAAAGAACTAAAAACTAAGATCGGGAAATAGGTCTTTTGATTCTTAATCCAGGGCTTTTCCTGTCATCCCATCCTGGTCTTTTTAAATATATTTTTTATTTCTCCTATCAGTCCAAAACAGTTTCTAAACATCAGTTTTGTATCAGCTTCATTGGACACTTTAAATTTAGTTTCCATATTTTCACTAAAATCAGATTGAGAGAGGAGAGTTTTTGTGATCAGTTCTTTTGCTGGTATTAAAGCACTAAGACATTTTCCCAATGATTGTCACTTCAGATTTCAAGCTATCACCCTCAACTTCTTCCTATGTTGACATCACAGGAAAACTTGCCTCCAAAGAAAAGAATTCTAATGACGAAGGGAGGGAGACAAAAGTTAAATCACAATTTAAATTAGATTTCAGGCTTGATTAAATATCAAAACATCTGGTCAACCCACGGTCTGAGATGCTAAGGAGGCACCGCTTGGTTTTCCTTGATAAGTTATGATCTTTTGTGTTCAAATCATTCATTTCTTATTTTCTCAGGCAGAAGTAAATATTGCAATCATAACCTTTGAGAACCTACTGGTTGAGGGGCAACAAAAGGAGCATACCTTGAGTGGGAAGGAAATAAGCTAGAATATACTAGCATTGATGGCTTTGTGAAGTTGTTTGTGAACTGAATCACACTTTATAGAAACTGAAGAGTTTTTGCTGCTAAGGAATCTTGGATAAAAATCTTTTATAAGTGGAAAAAAAAACCTTCAAGTACAAATATTAAAATGCTTATAATTTCTCTTTCTTAAAGGCAGCCACATTGGGCTGCTGATATAAAACCAAATAATAGGCTTGTGACTTCTCTTTTTCTCTTGAAGTGGAACTCCAGCTTGACTTGGAAAGATGTACAGGACACCCATATTCCATTGACCTAAACAATCCAAATAACT
Source organism: Paguma larvata (assembly GCA_030068075.1). Lineage (NCBI taxonomy): Eukaryota > Metazoa > Chordata > Mammalia > Carnivora > Viverridae > Paguma > Paguma larvata. The sequence continues at coordinate 117,757,924 of CM057829.1, read as the reverse complement.
GAAAGTAGATGGTAGTACCTAATTTGTAGACACTAGAAAAAGTCTAGGCACCCTTAGCAAAAATCAGGGAGTTCTCCTGAAGGATATTAATGAACTGTGCATACTCAAACATTTCAACATGTTTTCTCTGGAGATCCATCTCTAGCCACCACCCCCCAATGACTACCACTTCCTGGTACTAACACCCTGAGTAGCATCTTCTCACATTATCTCATGATTGATCTGTGTGACTAATAGCACATGGCAAAAGGCATACCACTTCTGAGATTAGGTATGAAATACTGCAGCTTCCATTTGGGGCAGTGTCTTGCTAGCTCAGTCTTGCTAGCTCCATCTCTTCTTCTTGGATCTCTCACTATGAGACAAGCAAGTTGCCATATTGCTTGCTAGGTTTTGGAGTAATTTGTTACACAGCAATAGCTAACTAATACACAGGGTAGACAAGTCTTTCTCTATCAGCTTTCTGACAGAGTTGGATAAAAGAAGGTTTAGTCTTCAAAATCACACCATTTTAATCTACTTCCTGCCTCAGCTCACATGGTGACAGATAAAGACCCTCTCTTAGGCTGGAGTACAAGTGTCCAAGCTTTGCTTCTAGTGTGTCGAATATGAAGTGAAAATAGACTCAATAACTCTCTTTTCCACAATTTAGCAACCAGTATGCAAACAATCCCCCTTAAGCTCTTGACTCTTCCCAAGGCTCTGGTGGATGGTTATTTATAGCCAATTCTGAGTTATTGCTGCATAACTTCCCCAATTGCAGTTTGCACAGTATTTATTGGGTAGCCTTTAATGATGAATAGAGTGAGAAACACCAGGCAAAGAATATGGTAATAACAGCACATAAATTTTATTTTCATTTAGCATGAAAACACCTGATTTCCTTCAACATTGTAAACATGTCACATTATTAGGCAGTGAAAGGCTGACGAATTTAGACATTTATTTAGACATTGTTTTGAATGGAAAATGTTCTTTAATTCCACTTGCCTCCACTATTACAGATAATTTTATATTTATTTATTTCGCTTTGGTTTGTTTTAATTAGAAAAAAGAAATCCCAAGGAGAAAAAGCAACTGTAAAGTTTCTCAGGATGGGACTGGTTATTTTAAAGATATTTCTCTTCTCGTTCTCCTGAGAACAGAAAGGCAGCCTGAGGATATAGAACACTCTATGGGCAGGGCTGGCAAATAGTTCACGCTTCGTGGCAATAAACACGATTAAAACAAAGTGTTTAGAAGAGTCTGCTAGGCTATTTTTTTTTTAAACAAAATACAAAAAAATGCACCAATTAATTATGTACAATTTTGTCATTAATTAAAGAAGGGTATTTCAGGCTAGGAAGGCATCTCATCCCTTGACTTCACGTTTAAATTACTGCCCAGTAAAACAGCAATAGCCTCATTACTGTCAAGCCCATGATTTGTTGTTTTATTTTCATGAAGTGTTTTCTAGCATGAAGGTTCTGTCAGTTGTTGTAATAGAAACTCCTACCTTTAGGGTTTATCATTCAGCTGCTTAAAAAAAGGTTTTGGTTGATGCAAAAACAAAATATATAAGCTCTCCGTATGAGTGTTTTGGGGTTATATGAGACATAGGAAAAAAGAAGAAACCTATACACTCCTAACCACCATGCAATTTTTGATCATATAGAATGTTGGAGACTATGTGACTCAGCAGTGCCCTTTTTACTGAACCCATTGTATGCCTATAGGTGGGACAATAATGAGTCAGGGCAATAGGCCAACATTTTTTCCCAAAGAAAGAAAAATTAAGGAGTCACAGGACCTGGCATCCAATTGGCTAAGTTAGTTTTCAACTGCAGTTTTACAGATGATGAGGTGATGGGGTCACAGGGGTGGGGAGAGGGGGAGGACAGATGGAACCCTGAGATTCCATGCCTAGATATATACATTCTTAGGGTATATGGCCAATATGTAGGGTAACATAAAGTGAGGTGTCAGGGTTTATTCAGAACACTGCAATTTAGAGGGGCTAATATTTGAAAACAACAATTTTAAGCTTGTCTTGAAGAAAGGGGTACACTGGGCCCCTTTCTTCAAGACAGTCAGTCCCTCCCTTCCATCCCTTGCTGAACCCAGATCTGTTGGCCACTGTATAACTGGAAAGAGTAGAAGACCTGGGGATTCAGAGTCCCAAAACCAAATTTATACTTTGAGTGACCCACTCTAACCCCCTTTATTCTCCAAAACATCAATTGAAGGGCAGGCTTTTGGGTTCTTTGCTCTGGGAATCACCATTTCCAGTTGGTTATTAATGCACACTCTCTTGACTGCAAGTGGTACAGATCAAAGTTGAACAAGTTTAAAGAAGAAAGAAAGAATAAAAAGAAAAGCTTATAAACTTGTAAGCTTATAAAGCTTATAAAACTAATAAATCCAGGTATGGTTGTTGAGTAGAAGTCCTGTCTCCTTATATGCTGAAGCTAAATGCTTCAACAATATTATCGGGGTTCCATCTCTCAGCTTTGGGTTGGCTTCACATTCGGGTTCTCTCTCAGTGTAGAAGGAAGGATGGTCCTGGTGTTCTAGGCTGACGATCCCAGCCTAGAGCTTATGATCCCAAAAACACAGTGCATCTCTCACAACATCTTTGGAGAAAAATCTTGGGGTGGGTTTTCATAGGCACAGATTGGGTCCTATACCCATCACTGGGCAGATAAGTTATTGTGGCAAATAGGATGGGTGTGTGATTGGCTAAGGCTAAGCCACATGCCCAGAGATATGGTGGTTCCCTGAAAAGGAGATACTGAGTACACAAAAAAGCTCATGTTCACTATAGACATCGAAACCCATAGATTGGCAGAAGTTATCTGCAAATCATATATCTGATAAGTAATGTCCAGAATAAAGAATTCCTACAATTCTATAACAACAAAAAAGAAACAACCCAATTAAAAAATGAGCAAAGGGCTGAATAGATATTTCTCCAAAGAAGATACACGAATGGTCAATAAGCACATGAAAAGATGTTCAACATCACTGATCATTACGGAAATGCAAAGCAAAACCACGATGAGGTATCTCCTCACAAAGAGAAGAATGACTACAACCCAAACACATGATAATAACGAAGGTGGGGATGTGGAGCCCCTGGAACTCTCCTGCATTATTAGTGGGAAAGTAAAACAGTACAACTGCTATGGAATAGTGTGGCAGTTCCTCAAAAATTTGAAAATAAAATTACTATATGATCAAGCATTTTCACTTCCAGATATATACACCCCAAAGAATTGAAAGCAGAGACTCAAAGAGGTATTTGTATACTCATGTTCGTAGCACCATTCGTTGCAGTGAAAGCAACCCAAGTGCTTATCAGTGGGTGAGTGGATAAACACAGTGTGGTATATCTATATGAGGGAATATTATTCAACCTTAAAAAGGAAGGAAATTCTGATACACACTAGGACATGGATAAACCTTGAGGACATTATGCTACATGAAATAAGCCTGCCAGAAAAAGATAAATACTGTATGGTTATGGTTATATGAGGTACCTTGAGCAGTCAAATTCATAGACTGAAGGAGGAATGGTGGTTGCCTGGGGCTGGAAGGAGGGAGATAGGGGATTCTTGTTCACTGGGTGCAGTTTCAGTTTTGCAAGATATGGAGTTCTGTAGATGGATGGTAGTGACAGTAGCACAACAACGTGGATGTCCTTCATACCACTTAAGAATGGTCAACACAGTAAACTTTATGTGTATTTTACTGAAATTTTTTTTTTAAAAGGCATGTCCACTGTAGAATTTTTGTAAAAGACGCAAAGATGTCCAAATTGTTTCTAAAAACATTTTCTCCACTTAGCCCGTAGGGACTTGCTTCTGAACATGCAGCTACTCCTGAAGTCATGCTGAATCCTCAGCATTCCCTGCCCTCCCCCACCCAATTTGTTTTCCCCATACTAGGTAGCTCTAGAAACTCCATAATTGCCCACTCTGGTCAGCAGCCTCCTCCAGGCCATCCTGTAGTTTGGCGTGCCTATAACTCAGTTGTGTCAAAAACTGTTGGCGTAGGGGCACCTGGGTGGCTCAGTTGGCTGAACGTCTGACCTCGGCTCAGGTCAGGATCTCTCGATCAGTGAGTTCGAGCCCCGCATCAGGCTCTGTGCTGACAGCTGGGAGCCTGGAGCCTGCTTCAGATCGTGTGCCTCCTTCTCTCTCTGCTCCTCCCCCTGCTCGTGCTGTCTCTCTCAAAAGTGAAAAAACTTTATTTTTTAAAAAATTTTTTAAATCTTTATTTATTTTTGAGAGAGAGAGAGAGAGAGAGAGAACGGGAGTGGGGGAGGGGCAGAGAGAGAAGGAGACACAGAATCGGAAGCAGGCTCCAGGCTCTGAGCTGTCAACACAGAGCCCGACGCAGGGCCTGAACTCACAAACCGCAAGATCATGACCTGAGCCGAAGTCAGATTCTTAACCAACTGAGCCACCCAGGCGCCCCGAAAAAACTTTAAAAAAATTTTTTTAAAGTTGTTGATGTATGTGTTACATCTAGGAAAGGTGTCTGGAAGAGGGGGCATCGGGAAAATGTGTTTCTGCTTCAACGAAAACCAACTCGGCAGCTTTCTCTGGGGAGTTATCTCTTGGGTTTCCATATAGAACAGGATATTAATTGTGATCATTAGGCCAAATGATCAGCGAGGGCCCTTTCTACCACTTATCTGCGGAAGTAGCATTTTTACGGCACAAGGGCCGTTTGTCACACAGGCAACACAGGATGGTACTTGCATGGCATTTACGCCCACAGGGAGAGAAAGAGTCATGGGTAACTTCACTGCTTGGCCATCTCACATGCTCTTGATGGGACTTTTCCTCAGATCACAATTTTGTAAGTTCTGAACATCTCAATTACGATAAGCGGACATGCTGTAAGCATAACTTTGTGGTCTAGACAGTCCACCTGATGGCCCTACGTTCCAATTCTAATTCGTGCCACTCACCAGTCCTAGGATGTTAGGAGGTCACTTAAACTATATAGTGGGACTAATGCTACCACCTCACGGGGATGTGGTAATTAAGCGAGGTAACATATGGTAAGTTCCTGGTTCATTTAAAGCCTCTTCAAATGTGAGTTTCCTTCCTCTCCCTTCTTCTGTGTGCTCACTTCAGAGCTGCCTCCAGAGCTACTGACAGAATCAGAGCCTGGCCACTTCCTGCGTGTTCCCAATCCTCGCCTCGCTTCAGTCATATCAGCTATCTCCACCTGGATCTGTCACTGCTGAGATCAGATGGATAAAACGACAACGACAATAATACAGGCTTCACAGAGATGGGAGAAGGTGCATGAAAGAATATCCTTGCTTTGGACAGACAGAAGAAAAATGTTCTCTTTCCTCTTCTTAAGAACCAGTTCAGTGCAGGAGCCAAGCATGGGGACAACGTATGTTGCCAGAAGTGGTAATAAACCGTGGTAGTAGAGTTTATTCAGGAAAGCAGCCGGTCCTTGAATCTTGAAAAATACACTTGTCATTTGTAAAAACTCTAGTGCAAGTTTAAAAAATGATGCGTTATATCTTTTTTCCAGAGCCCTCTCTAATGTGTCTCCTCCACTTCACCCCCTGATGTTTCCATCTGATGTAGATGTAATTTCATGAGCCAAATAGGATGGTTTCATAGATGTGTGTTTGGCATTAATTTCAATTTCTCTTCACGTCCACGTTATTACTGCCCACTTTCATGAAATAGTTTATTCACCATAACATACATTTTAATGAAAGCCATATTTTTTTGGTATATGAACCTGTCCCAGAATAAGTGACTAAATCACCTGTCAATCTGTTGTGGAGTTCCTTCTCAAAGAGGTCTTCTCTGTTTGGCAAATAAATTAGACACGTCATGTTTGTTTCCAAGTAGACGTAAGGTGGCAATGGCTTGTACAAAAGACACCAACGAGAAAGTTCATAGAAGCATCTGAATTCCTTCAGGGGTGTAAATCCAGATATAGTATTATTTATCTTTGCTGGAAATTGGGGCAAGGCAGGAAATGGGAAGGCAAGATATTAAGTCAGCTGGTAACCCCAGACAATTTTCCATGATGTACACGGTACATACACATTCTATATGCCTGCCATCATTTCTAGCTTTCGCTAGTGCTGTCTCGAGGTCGCACAAATGGCAAATCTTGTTTAAGTGAATAATTAAAATGATCCGATGAAATTATTTAGGATTTTATTGACTGCTTTCAGAGTAATTCACTCTGAAAATCCGATAAAGTGTTTAACAACACTGCAAGTTCAACGTCCTGCTGGACAATTCTACTTTGAGGTCCACCACACCTCCAAAGTAACACAATCACTGGACTCAGTATCTTCCCCCAATAACTAGCTACCAGAATCCTTTTGTCTTTTGTGTTTCTGATCTCTGTGAATGGCACTACATCAACTCAATTTCCCAAACCGGCAATCCAGAGATAAGGCTGGATTTGCCTCAGGGCATGAGGAGAAGTTGGAACAATTGCTAAATGCTAATTATTCTTAGCATTTAAGCTCTTTAACCTGCGTACTTGTATACATACTCAGGGCCACCTCCTAACTCAGGAATCTATCAATAATTCGCTGAGACCCTGTGCCAGCCTCCTAGATGCCCTCTTCTCCACTGTCTCCAGAGTGACTGTCATCCACTGCAAATCCAGACATATCATCATCAGCCTTTCATTTGATACCTATTGATCCTATGAGAAAATCAAAATCTGTATTGAGAATAAAATGGTAGATTGAAATCCTCATGACCCAGCCCTTGTTTATTTTCCAGTCTCATTTCTTACTATCCCCTCTCTTCACTCTGTGTTCCAGAAACTGTAATTATTTGCAATACTTCTCTGACCACACCGTTTTGCTTTTCTCTCTTCCCTACATTCTTATATATTTTCCACTTTGTGACGATCCTTCCCATCCCCCTTTCCCTGGCCGGCCTTTTCCATTTTGTCCTTGGAGTTCTAGCTTGGAAATCATCTTCTCCAGGAATCTTTCCTTTGAGGGATGGTTAAGTGCCTCAGCAAACTATTGGCCTTGCACCATATGACACCTGTTGGAGCCCCCGCTTCACTCACATGAGGTCTTCAGAGTCGCCCCTATCTACCTCCCAAAGAGCCTGAAGGCCAACAGTATGAGGAGCTCAGGGTCAGCCCTGCCCTGTGGCTCAGTGGAGACTACTACTTTACTTGGTGTCTCCTTCACCTCCTCCAACACCTACTCTCATTCAGTGCTGTGTCTTTTCACTGGAGGCTTCCCCGAGAGCCAGACTGACATCATCATTGCAGCCACCCACCGGACATAACAACACGAGATTTTATGGCTACAAAGACATTATGGTACCCTTTCGGCACAGAAACAGTCGTTACCCACGAGCCTCAATCAAGAAGTATTTTAGGAGGAGAGAAGATGATATTCTGGCTTGTACTGAGTGATCTGCTTCGTCAGATATTAGCGCATTATGTTTGGACACTCTTCACGTGGATGCCAACACAGTCCTGGAAGGTTCTCGGAATGAGGGACAGGCATTTCAAGTCAGATCTTGAACACTCTGAAGAACCAACTCTGTTGACAACAGTACATCCCCAGAATGGACTTAGGCCTGGGCAGATTTGAGAGGTTTTGAGTAGCGACCCATGAATGAAAATATATTTTCTTTTATACTATGATATCCAACAATTAATTTAAAAAATGCATATCATACACAGATGTTAAATAATGGTTATCTTTTGCTAGCTAAGGGAAATCATACATTTCTCTTTCTTTTATTTTTATTTATTTTTGTTGTTCCTGGAACTCAGAATCACAAACCACAGACAGACCTCACAAACAGATTTAATTTTTATATGATATTTTCTGGCCTTAAGTAGTTTAAATCAACTAAAGCTACTGATGTTGCATTATTATTATTATTATTTAATAGAAGACTAATGGGGGCAGAGGAAGCAATTACTGATTCACTACAAACTTATTTTTTCTTCTCAGATCATTCTCCATTCACATGTAACTCTTTCCCCAAATACATTTTAATACTTACGGCCAGCCTTGCTCTTTATTTTCACGAATTATTAGTCCAGCAGACATTCCATCTAAGCGGTAAAAATTTACAATAGTCCCAACCAAACTTAACTGTACATACTCTTTTTTTTAAATTCTAGTCCAACATTTTAAAATCTCTTTAATTTCAGACCATGATCATGTCAGTGTTTTCCTGTGGTTTACACCGTCCTTCAGCAACTATTTGAGTATCTACTCTATGCCAGATACGTTCCCAGATACTGGTTATTTAGAAGCGAGCAAACCAAAAGAAGATACAGATCACTGCCCTCACAGAGCACACATTCCAGTGGGGGAGTCATCCAATATGGAAGGTAAACTAACAATGTGCCATGTCAGATAATGGGAAGTCTAAGGAGTAAGGAGCATTTAACGGTAAAGCAGGGAAATGATAAAAGTGGTGGGGGCCGTGTGCGATTTTAGGGAGAAGGACTTCCTCAGCTTGGCAGCGAACCTTTAAAAAAAGAAGTTGTGAATGAGGCTGTCTGAACTTTCCCTTCAGTTCGCATGTGAACAACACATTTGCAAATGAATCAATACCACACGCAAGGTAATAAAAGCTGTTAAAAGCTATTTAAGAAAAACACTCCTATCACTCTCCGGAGGCTACTTATAAACCACGCCCCATATTCATCTAAAAAAAAAAAAAACCTACCACCTTGCTTTAAATATTCTAAAAGGCACTGCTTTGTCATTAAGGAACTGCAGCTGCTTTTTGCATTACACCTGACTGTAACACTTCTATGTAACAACCAATGCAACTCACATCCTTTCTGTACACCAGCCACTTTCAGTCTTGATGAGTGAGTTTGCTGGTTTGCCTTGTTACATCTCAGCTTGCGCCAATGCGAATGCAAATTATGTAATCTAGGCACAAGCGAGGGAAGGTAAGAATACACCAAGAAACCTAAGTATAAATTTCACACTTAGAATCGAGCTAAATCCACACAACAAAGACTCTACAACATGGGAGGGTGAAGAAAATGAAAACATTTCCAAAGGTATTTATTGAGAAATAGTAAAGATGTACATATTTTTACAAGCTTTTAATATTAATTTACATTTCTTTAAATTATGTAGGCCCCGATAATCTATACTTTACTAATACATAACAGAAACCCTTGACCTTGACTGTGAGATTTCCATACTACTACCATAGTTGGGAGTCAAAATGCAACTTTGGCTCATGATGCTTAAATTTGTTTTTGAAGGAAACACTAAATGCCATATTCACTGAGAATGTAGGCTCATCACAAACAAATTTGCTTAAAAACAAAACCCCAACAACTTCAAACTGGAGCATGCTGCTCACGCTATTTTGAAGCATAGCTCACCAGAGACTAAGAAAAAAAAAAAACCAAACATTTTTAGATAGTTATCTACTTTTTGTGCACCAAATGCATGATTCTAAAATCTATTGTTTGCCTATGAATTTGACTTACCAACTTTTGTAGGGGTATAGCGACTTAATCTTGTATGCCATAATATTCTAGTCGGGCCACCTGCTTTGCTAAGTTTTCAGGTGCAACACAAGGTGGTTACCTTCCCCAGTGAAAAACCAAGTTTGTACATGTAGTAGCCAAACACTCCTTTCAGCGACCAAATACATTTCAAATTGGTTTATAATAAGGCACAATGTTCTATGTCAGCAGAAAGCGGGAACTGCCAAAAAGATAAAAAAAGCTTGCTGGCTTATTTTGTTTGTTTGTTTTGTTTTGTTTTTGTTTTTTTAGGTCAGAAAGGAAGAGGATCTTCTGATCCTAGCATAGGAAGGGCAGAGTTCTAGATTGAGCATGCTCAAAGCTTCATGACAAGCTGTGAGGTCGGCCATATTGGCTTGTGCCATTATTATGCCAGACAAATTGTTCTCCGTCACCCTAGCATTTAGGTTTTATGCTGGCAGTCTCTTCTGAACACACAATCAGGGAGAGAGATGTGTGTGGGAAACAGCACGAGGTGATGTAATTGGTGACCCTCCCTTTGCCCTGTGAGGGGGTGTTCCTTGCTGTACCTGCTGGTCTAGCAGCATTAGAAGCCCTGCTTGTCTGATATGAAAAATAATTAAGAATCTAGGAATAATGCCACAATTCTATCATTTAAAGAAACTGGCTATAAAGATAATTTCGTTTTATTCACAGTAATAGATAAAGTTTTAGTGCACAAAACATAATTATTGATAACCAATGCAGCTCTGATTTTAAACTGCTATTTTCAAGCTAAAGGCCAACAGAAATGCAAGATTATTATTATTAGTATTATCATTATTATTAAAAGTATTGCGACCTTACTTTATCTGCACCAGTACCTGGGGCAGAGAGAGCCAAAAGTTGCACAATTTAAAGAATAAGTTGAAGGTCTGTGTGATGAAATCACGGTCTTACAATCTGCAAAACTGGATCTCAAGCTCTTTCTGCCCAGTGTAAATATGGCCTTGGCATTCAGTAAAGAAATACAGGTTTACAGCCCGGAAAATAAAACTACATTCCCATAGTGAATGCTGTGATCGGTGTGCAAAGCACTGATCTCTGGGAGCCACCGAAGCTATCACGGACCAGCCTCTGGTCTAGGGCACTGCCTACTAGCAGGACTCCTGGTTCCACGTTATGATATTTTAAACACAGAACTGCAGGTGCCGACACCATCCAAACACTCCTAGATCTTGAAGTCTTAAATTTCCACAAGGGAAATCGTGTCATACAAAATGACAGAAGAACCGTATCGTGTTCCTAACATGGGCTACACACCAAGAAAAAAAACACACATGCACACACGATGATGACCGGTTCTCCCTGCGATGAATGCAGGCCATTGCGCAGGAACGGTGCAGGTGGAAACAAAGGTGCGGGGGTCTCTACGGGAGAGGAACCGGATGGACTCATTAAGACGGAGAACCAGATACTATTTCACGGCTGCACTTTCGGTATTGCTGCCAAGATCTGGCTCACTTGCTAATTTATTTTATGATGATATTCTATGTAAAATTTTCATCGATTCACTCCTTTCTTTAGAAGTCATCTGGGACATTCGCCTTCCACTACGGAAGACATTTTATTTCTGCCATGGCATCGGGGATGAATGCACTTAGCTTGATGTCGACCACAGTTCACTGGATGTGAACTCTAAGCCAAGTTCATGGCTTATCCTAAGAAAGTTTGGGTACTATGATTTTAATGAGACTATTTTCCTCTACACAACTTACACATATCGGAAAGGCAAACTCAAAATAGTGTAAGTAGTCATGAATATGGCTCTTAGTTTTCTCCAGGAGAACCGTAGAAAGGGTACTTGAGACTCTGACATACATTTTACTTTCTAGGTAAAGGTCCCACAGTCTTTCCCAAGCCTTCTGCTTATGGTTGGATGCACAAATAGTTGCCTCATACAATTATTGGAATTATTAAGAACCCAAATAAAACAAAAGCTTTCCTTTATTATCATTGTTTTCTTATTGCAACAAATACTCAGTTTCTTGCTGATGCAGTATTAAGCTTTGATAGCTTGAATTTTAAATTTGGTCATCTTAAGAATGATCGCAAAGGTTTTTTTTTTGTTGTTTTTGTTTTTCATTATCTACAGATTTTAACCAAAGTTACATCGTAACACACAAACGCTGTCTTGTCTTTAAGGCACAACACATCAGTATGAACATTCTGCTTGCCAAACTTAAAAAAGAGACATCATTAGACTCCCATTTCCCACCCCTCTTCCCCACCCTCCCCAACAAATGAAAGAAAAATTGCATCCACTTTCAAAGTCAGCTGCTAAGAAAGTCACAGTAAATTATTTTCATCAATAATTTACACAAATTACAGGTCTAGATAGGATTGTCCTTATACAGTCTGAGTGCATTCCAATTCAGATTTTCTGGGCTAGGTAGGTAAAGTCAGATTCAAACCTCAGGGCTGAGAAGATCTCCCATTTTGAGGAATGTTGTTGAACACCACCTTGTCAGACGGAGCGTGTGTTGGTGCTTTGCCGGGGGCAAGAGTTCTTTGCTAAAGCTGTTAATTCCAGTTAGGACTTGTTTGGTGTGTACCAGCAACCTCCACGGATTTTTTTTTTTTTTTTAACATTAGGGTGTTGTAAATATAAGACCATAGAGCTTCCTTTCTGTAGCACTAAAGTTTAATTCCATTCAGCAATCTGAATTCTTCATTCTGGAATTTTCATTCCAAATATGATTTCATCCTTTAAGACAATTTATATGTGTAAAGCCAGAGGCATTGAATCACACATAAAAATTCAGTGTACTTGAAATATATATATAAAAAAAAAAATGGATCTCCAACTAGAGAACACAGTTACAAATACTCTAATTCCAGTGCTTGATGGAGAGCCAACAGGTCTGAGTGACTGGATATCCTCCAAAAGGGCATGTTGTGCTGTGTGTTGACAGAGGGAGGGGCGGGGAGAGAAGGGGAAGGAATGGAGAGAAATCATAACTATCGTCTCAATGAAGCCGCAGTACCCGCAAAAACGTGTGGTTCACCCACGTTCAAGGGAGGCATGATCGTATTTGAAGGCTGGGTAGCAACGATATTGTATTGAAATCGATGAGAGAAATAGATCTGAACTGGATTTTAATATTTATAAAAGCAAATACCGAGATTTCTGAAGTAGTTTCGTATTTGTTCTGGAAAGTATTGTTACCAACATCAGCATCTGGGTAAGCAAAGCCAAGCATCAAAATCTTCCATGGCTGATGGGAAGCAATTTTTAACCACACACTCCTTACGGTTCACCTCTCAGTTAGAAACAAAATTTTAAAAGTGATAAACTTCCAAAGTCCCAGGCTTTTTATCTATTTGAGAGGAAGAGGGTGAATTCTTTTCTATGTAAAAAATAATCTGAAGCTGGATTATATGAGGTAGAAAATAATGTAGGGATAATCAATCTTCTTTCTCGTCTTGGGTAAGTAATAACTTAAGCCAACAGCACTGACTTGACTTACTTCACTGGTATGGGACTGAGAAAGCACTCCGGCATCCATTCCCAATAGGAGTGATAAGTACTCAAGGGAGCAAAAATGGGCTCTTGGTGGGGAAAAATATTCTTAGACATTACAATGGTTTGTACCTCTCCAGAGATAATACCAGGATATGGTATGTGTGTGGTAAATTTCATGAAAAAGTGTGATTAGAGAAAAAAAAAGGTCAAAAAATACTCCATTAGGGACAATCATGAAAACAAAGAAATAACGTGCTATAGCAATTAACGAAGCCAAGCGTTCCTTGTAATTTGGGGCTGATGGCGTCATATAGAATATAGATGTATGGAATATATATCCATATATATATGTATATATGATGGACATATGTATATCCATATATATAAAACAGGGAAAACATATTTTATTATTAAAGTTAAACATTAAACTAATAATCACTATTGTTATAATTCTTTGCTGTCCAACATGGTAGCCACCACCCCCATATGTCTACTGAGCACTTGAAATGTGGCAAGTCCTGTTCAAACTGCATACTGAATTTCAAAGACTTAGAATATAAACATCACATTAGTAATTATTATATTTATTAGGCATCGAGCCAATAATATTTTATGTATATTGGGTTAAAGTATATTACCAAAATTAATTCTGTCCCTTTTTCTTTTTTTTTAAATGCGGCTTCCCGAAAGCTGAAAATTACAATAATGCCTCACATGATATATTCCTATAGGGGAGTGTGGTTATACATTCTTAAACTTTGAAATTTCTTCTTAAATTTGCAAACAAAACATGTTTCTAGGTCCAATGAAAGCACATATATTCACCTAGATGTAACTTTTTTTTTTTCCATTCAGCTCAGATCTATTTATAATAACGAAATAGTATTTTGTATGTCTGCGCATGCGGGAACAGCCACATCCAAAGAAATGCATGCATCCTGGATGCTAGAGGACCCAGCCACCTGTGTTTCAAAACAGAGCTGTAAGCCTTCACCATCACCAAAACTGCACCTACATAAACAACCATTTGGAAGTAGCATTCTAACCAAGGTTCTCATCCACTTGGAGTCCTGCCTTTTTCCCCTGAAGTTTCAGGTATAAAGCAGAGGGTAGAACAACTGGTGTGCCAAGTCCTGTTTTCACACCATGGGTAAACGGTGTAGACTTCACACATTTTCATTTTCAAAGGCATATAACATTACTGGCTTGGAAAAGGGAATTTTATTAGCCCTGACCTAGACAGATGTGGATTTCACATAAGCTAAAAGACTTGCAAAATGTTTGCCGCAGTGGCTGCATGAACTATTTGTGGTGTGTAATTCTGGTGCCAATAAGAAAAATTGAAACAACATGGACTCAGGCCATTGACAAACTCAGAAGTTATTTCAACTCTGTGCAACTGGAAGGATTCTGAGTACCAGTCAGCATTGAAAATTATAATTCTTAAGGCTGCATCTCTGACCTTCTACAGAATGTCCTAGGGGACAGGGGGCTGTCTTGGGGCACTGACACTGCTAATTGAGACCAACAGCTCTGTGGGAGTCAGAGCCTTCACCACCTCTCTGAATGTAATGGAAAAGCATGGGATTTTCAATTATGGCTTCCAATACTTCACCCAATCTTCTAAAGTAGAAGCTCTTTCTCTTTCTTCACTTTGCTTGATTGGAATGATCTACAAACACAAATCATGTCTTTTATCTATCTTAGTATAGCTATAAATTTTCTTAAACCCTCCCCCTCTTGTTTTTTGAAAACAGAAATCAGGTGAACACTCCAGCACGTACAAGTGTTTTAGTGAAGGCTTTATTAGGTGATGATTTGAGATCTCCTGAGGATAATGACAACATTCTTTTTATGTAAAATAATATAAGCCAATATGTTACTGTTTAAAAATAGCAGTTATCATTTTGCTTCATTTTATGAATTCTATGATTTTTATCCTGGCTAGATGATAGGTATTTTGTGATCGTTCGGTAAAGGAAGCATTAGATCTCCGTGTTGTGTCGACTGATAGTTTGGTGTCTAGGACCAATCCTGGTATCATTTCTCTTTTGATCTTGGGCCAACCATTAAATGGTTTTTAAGTGCCTTAATTTCTTCTTCAGAAATATGGACCAGATGAAAGGGCTTATTTAAATACCTAGGGCCTATGAGGTCTCCTGAATATGTTCAGCGCCAGCTGCTTGGCTTCCATCAAGTACTAACGTCTCATTAAAACAGACAACACTCGTCTAGAAGATATGAGGCATACTTGCCTCTGAGTCTCTATGACAAGCTGGCACCAAAGGACCTGAATAATACATGTCACTCCAACAGTATTTATTAAATTCTCTGTCAAGTTTTTTTCTTCGGCTATTAAAAATATCCTCACATTCATCACCATGGAGCACACTTCTACAAGGCATTCACGAGGACCACATGGCATAAAAGATGGGCGAGCAGAAAGGGAAGAAGTGAGTCACTCAGATGACTTCTATGGCGCTCATTAAACTTGTTCATCAGGTGAAACTTCATGTGTTTAAAAATGGTTATTTCCCCCCATCTTTCTTAAAGATCACTGTATCTGTGTGCGTCTGACGCCCACACACACCCATAAATAAATCTGACGAAATTTCCCCACATTTCCTATCAAATTTCAGGCAAAAAATGCTAGACTCCAAATGGTTTATTTGAATGTAAGTATCGACCTTCTCATGCTCTTACTGCTTGGCATCTATAAATGTAAATCATTTGTCAAGCTGCCATCGGGCCAAACTACAGGAATGCAAACACAAAGCTTGCATTAGAAGTATCACACCGACATGGTTTGAGACAGGTTACCTTTTTTGCTGCCTGTTCTTCTTCTACACCATCCCCAATTACAACATACACTACTTTTCTGCCAAACCTTTGCATTATTCGTTCAAAGCAACTTTCTTTCCCTGGAAGATAAACGAGATAAAGTTCAGAGTGAAGTTACCTGGTTAGCGGCATGCTCCTCATCTCGGCCATCTCCAATCACAACATAAGTTATGTTAGTGCCAAATCTGGACACTATACGCTCAAAACAGCTTTCCTTGCCTGAAAAACAATGCACTGCTTATTCTTCCAGCCACTGCATTCATTAACCTGAAGATTCATAAAGTGTTAGGTTAATTTCTCTCGAACATCAATCACTGGAACTAGCTTGCAACCCCTGGGCTTCTGGAATCAACCAATATGGTTGAATAATGGAATTCTTCGCTTCAGACAGATTATTAAACAAATGTGTCTCACACTCCAAAAAAGTCAGTAGGGTTAAGCATTTGACCCAGAGGAAATGTTAGCATCTTGTGCACCAGCAAAAGAATTTTGGAACAACTTTACAAGCACCTGTGAGTTTTAATATCTATTTGTTTAATCCTGTGGATCAATTTTGTCTAGTTTAAGCAGTATAGACAAGTCAGCTAAAAATATTATTGAAAAAAAAATAGAAGGTTCATCTGGAAGGAAAGAGGAAATACTAAGATATGGGTTTACCTGGATGAAAAACTCCTTTCTTCCAGCGGCTGGGAGCTAGTCTGCTTGGATTAATAGTACTAAGGGTGCTGTGTGACTGGGTCACAGCACTGGTGACACCTGTCCCCTCTGATTGCACTACGGGAAGAACACCGTGGAATTTCTACATGTTCTTCGTTTTACAACATTGGCATAATTCTCTGAATTTCATTCCCAGAATGTTCATGTAGTCATGGCTATTTTTGCATTATTTTTTCTTAATCTGATAGTTCAGAACTCCAAAAAAATACTAGCTTGAAGGGAAAAATAAAAACGATTGTTTTTACAGATTAAATATAAGGAATGATTAGGCCCATAAAAAAAGAATATTGTCCTTCCTAGAAGAAATGTTTATGCCAGTGTCAAATTATTTGGTTTGTCAGAATGGAAGATAAAGGGTGATGTATGCATCCTGCTAGCATAAATACATACATTTATGTAAGAAATGAATGGATTGGGATCGAGGCTCTGGACTGTAGTGCCTGTGACAATGTGGACTTGACATTGTGAAAGCTTGGAACAGCTGCAAATGGGGGCTCTTTCTGCCTGTGCCAATATCAAACCTCAGCAAGACCCGGGCGGGTTATTTTTGGTACGGGATTTTAGGATTCTGAACTCTTGTCAAGGGGCCAGACCCTAAGTCTGTTGACCTTCAGGGCACAGCATACAACCTGTTTCCCCAGGAATTTCCTTGACAGACAGTGGAATACATGAGCTGTTTTCTTTGAACTCTTTCAGGATGGCAGAAATTAGGAAGCTCTGCTTTTGAAAATGCTGAGAGACTTGGTCTGTGAAAGGCAGTTAAACCTCAAAGACGGCTCCACAGATAGATATAAGCAAATGAACAAGGCTGTAGTTTTTTGCTTACTGTTGAACATTTTTGGAAATGTGGATTTCTAGCCATTCGTGAGTTATAATGCATGAAATTACTTTTTTTTTCTGAGTGAAGGATGCTACTTCAATCCATCCAGCACTCCCCTGTAACGTCAAAAGAGTATTTTATCTTAGATCTAGATTATTGCATCTGTAAAGATGCAATACCATATGCCATACTAATTAAGATATTAATTATATCTTACAATTATAAATACCATGGCTAAAGACACCGTCTATTATTTAGAGAACACGTGTTGCCACGAAGTGTAAATACAAACACATAAACAAGTAAATAGAACCGTTCAGATACTGAATTCAGAATTGCACTGGGCAACAGTTTTCATAAAATTTGCACATGTACATTGGGTTGCAGGGTACTTTGTTATCTGTGCTCCATTCAAATTTTCCTGATCATCTAATAGCAAAACTGATGGAAGAGGGAATCATGCAGACAGACATATTAAGAAATCCCCCAAAACCCAGATGTGAACACATTCCGTACAGAGTTAGAAGTAACTGTCTTACCTATTTTAGTTGCACTGTAAATATTCTCAATGGGGAAAGCACCTCCTAAACTATAGAGTAGAACCTTCGCGAGCGCTGGGATCAGTTGAGTTGTTGTTACCAAGACATTTACGCAGTTACTCCTAAGACAGGGAGGAAATATGCATAGTTGTTTTCCAATACTAAATAATTTCGAATGGCGGAGATTTTAAATTGTCACTATGGTATTGGTCTTTCAATTCCATAACAAATGGGCCCTGATAATCAAACCTTTAAACATCAACAGTTATTTGTGGAGTTCCTGCTATCTGGCGGTACCATGGCAGGTGCGAGGGATACATCCCAAAATGGGGGAAGCAGAAGAAAACGGGCAGAAAGAAGTCACGGATTAATGACATTTTTGTCCCTCCCTCCCCCCCACACCTGAGATAGATAGGAGAGACACAAGTAAATAGACACCTGCAATACGAAAGATCTCCTCAGGCTCCCGTGGAACCTCAGAGAAGAATACCTACCTCAGCCAGTGGCAATCATGGGAAGGTTATCAGAGAGATGGCCTAGCTCTAAGTTTTACAAACATCCAGATGAAGTAATTTTTAGGGTGATAAGACTCTATGTCTCGGGATTTTCAGAGCCTGGAAAAGTAGTGGACATAGGCAGAAAAAAGGTAATGGGATGGGTAAAAGTTGATTTTGGACTTTGTGCAAGAAACAGCCCAGTGTCCCAGTCAAGGGGCTGACAGATGGGGATCCTGGAGAAGAACGAGAGGACCCTTATTTGGTCCAGAAGAGGTAACTCTCTCAACCTCCTTTCCAACAACAAAGGGGTGCATTTAATGGGCCCAGTTTTAATCCATCTACAAAGGCCCTACTCTTTGAGAGAAACAACCTCCCATTTTATAATTACAGCTGTTTCTTTAACAATAAAATTCAGGGAGATAAAGGAAACACCAAGAGAGTGGGAACTGTGAGCAGAGATCTGGAAAGAATGGACTGTGGTCCTTCCTTCTGGATAGGGAAGATTGAGCCATCCTGCCTTGAGGGGCTCAAACCACACACGTGAAATTGGGACTCAGAATGGCTTTCTCTACTGGTATTTTGTAGCATACGCCTTAAATACGTATTAGTACGGGCTCCTAAAATATTCTCTAGAATTCTCTAGATTGATTGTCAGAAGCCTGGTTTCAACAGTAAATCAGAAGAGCAAGCTGAGTGCCAACTCTTCATTGGTATGTACGTACTGAGCCCCCAGTGCACTCAATACCATGCTTTATACTTTTTAGACATAACCTGTATAAAGAAAAACTACATTTATTCAAAAACAATTATAAAACCTTTATAATGACAGCCTTTTGAAACATTTTTGTTTGTAAATTATTTCCATAGATACCCTGATTTTATAATAGAAGCTCTACCACCTGGAGACAAATGATGAGATTATCACTTACATGGGCTAAAGAAACAAAGCATTCTAGAGGTAGAAGGTTAGTAAGTATCACCAGGGCCATCCTTAATTTTGCCGAAGAGGATATAAAGACCTGGAAAGTGATTTGCCTGCCTGTCATCAGAAAGCAACTCCCCAAATAATGGAAGATTAGTAAGCATAATACACAAACACATCCCTGTACTGAAATAATATTGTGAAATCTAGCTTTGCCACTTACACTGTGTGATAACTGGAGTTTTATATCATTTCTATTTTAAATTACAAACATTGCATGTATTTATAAATTACAGGTATATAAATGGCAAACACTGCATATATTTATATCCAATTCCTAATGCATTGTAACTTTTAGTTCCAAACACTGCATATATTTATATATTGCATGTATATACTTGTGTGAAATACGAACAAATATGAAGACAAACATGGACAGCATCGATTGTTGAGCCATCCAGAGACGCTAACTGCTCTATTTTGGGTGTTTACTTTCAGAATTTCTATTTGGATGTAGATTTTTTTCTCATTAGTACCATACTTCAGATATGTAAGTTCTTCCTCTACTTTTTTCACTTATTTATATCATGAGCCTATTCATTTATGTCGTATTGTCTATTAGTCCTCTTTTCCCAACAAGACAGAATGTGTCAAGAATACATGTGGCTCCAGCATAATTTTTTGTTAACGTTTATTTCTTTTTGAGTGACAGAGAGAGAGAGAGAGAGAGAGAGAGTGTGAGCGAGGGAGGGGAAGAGAGAGAAGGAGACACAGAATCTGAAGCAGGCTCCAGGCTCTGAGCTGTCAGCACAGAGCCTGATGTGGGGCTCGAACTTGCGAACCGCGAGATCATTGCCTGAGCTGAAATCAAGTCAGGCACTCAACTGACTGAGCCACTCAAGTGCCCCGATTTTTTAAAGTGAGGCTCAGTCACTCAGAGTCTCTGGTTTTGATTTCTAAATATTATAAATAATGCTGCCTTGCCTAGAAAATTTTCTTACACATTTGGTTATATCCTTTAACTCTACTCATAGGAGAGGAATTAGAGCTGGAGGAGGGAACCTTGGCTAAAGACTCGGATACGTAATTCCACCATTGTATATATGCTTCTGTTTTTCTGATATCCTAGACATTCTGTAAGAAAATTACCAATGTGGTCATACATGTGAATAGCTTAGCTAATTTCATGGCATTTAAATCTTCAATGTATAATGACTTATTTTCTCCCTTCTTTTCCTTGTTGATATTTTTATTTCTGAAAACCACATACCCATGTAGTTGCTTTAAGGCCATGTGTTTAATAATAAGCTCTCTACATTATGGATAACACACATACAATCTACATAGCAACATAATAACCTTAGTTTTTAACTATCTAGGAGAACTCTTTTAGAAATAATGAAAGCCACTGACCTCCTCCGCAGAGAAATGCACCCGCTAGTACGTTTTGCCCACAATTTCAGGGACTTGGGAGTCCTCACATCCCAGCTTCCTTGACCTTCATCCCCATATCACCAGGCAGAGATCATAGGCAGCAAGTCCCATTTTAAAACAGCTTCAAATGTGAGACAATTCTTCCTTACACAGAACCTTCTTTTCTAGGATTCCTACTCATCCCTCCTAACTCTCTCCCTTACAGACCAGACAGACAGGTGTATTTTTGGCCTAACATCTCAAACAATTGAAATCGGTAATCCTGTTCCACGTTGGACTCTTCTTCAGACTAAACTCCTTAGTTGCTCCCTCCAACTGTTCCTTTTGTGTGGTTTCCATGGCCAAAAACCCTTCTGGACATTTTGCTGGTCCAACAAGATGTTTCCAGTATGTCTGAGCCCCTCTGGAATGTGGTGCCCAGAACTAAGCAAAGTATCTGTTCTGCCTTTCCCAGCCTGACCCAGGACACTACAGCTCCCTTCCCTCCCCACTTACACTTGCCACCATCGACGTAGTTGCTGCCGGTGTCGCGGCTAGAAGCCACGTGCAGGATTTCATGCACACACGTTTACTTCCGTGCTCTCATCCTGGACTCTCCTTCTACCCTGCCACGGCTTTCGGTATCCCGCTTCCATCAGTCCACATATTCTTTCTCTGAATTTGTGCTACTTACAGGTTTGCTAAGCATGCTTCTATTTGTCCACCCAACTCAGAAGTAAAATGAAGGGATGGGATGGTGCAAAGATTCCTCCCCATGCTCACTCGCTATCGCTTCCCAGATTTCTATCATTCTATTAGGTAGCATTCATGGCACATGGCGCTCCACCAGTTATAAGTCGATTCAGCTCTATTATCTATACTAGCAAGTCAGTATTTCACTGTTTAGTTCAAACACTACAAAGGTTACGAGTTCTTCAAAGAGCCTTCTCTTGCTATTCCGGTGCATTTAAATTATGTAAATTATCTATAATGGCCTAAGACAGTTAAAAATATGCACTCTGTGTAAACTATATTGTTTTGTTTTTCATCATCTCCTGTTTCATTACAAGTCCCATGACCTTCCTGTGGTGATTATCAATAGTTACGTAGAAAGAAGGGTAAAGAGAAGGGCTCTCCTGGCTGTTCTGAGAAGCAGCAACTCTCAGCCTCTACCCCCAAACACCTCCCCCTCAACGTACATTGAAAATACTAGATTCAATATATTCTTAGGTTCCTTCAAATTCTAGAATACTCTAGAAATTAAAGAAAATGTATATATATTGTACTATTAGAGCTACATCTTCAATATAATAAATATAGAAACTGCAACAATACCACTTACCTAGTACTAATAATTGATAATGATTTAAGTGCATTTGTTAGCCAGGAGTCTGTCAGACCTTCAATCTCTGCCCTTAGCTGCAACCACGCATCTCTCTTGGCAGGGCCAAGGAGTCCTGCAACAATGAAAAGCAAGGTGGAATCAACAGATGAAAAATGTTCAGGAATACCTAGTTTGGCCTCCCTTCTGTCTAGTACAGATAACCTCAGAAACAGAGAGAGACTGATTTATATCAATACTTCATTTCAGACCCGATCATCCATCCATTCAACAAACATTTGCGGAACAACTTCAGGTTTCAGGTACTGGGCCAAAAACTGGGGATGTAACAGTGAAAAAGTGGATCCTGGCCTCCGCACTCACTGAGCCTAGAATCTGGCATGGTGGACGCCCGTCACTTGTGGAGCTTCCGAAATTCCCGTGCCTGGGCCCCACTCCGAAAGTCAGTGATGCGAGAGATTGGAGAAGAAGGTGGGGTTTGCCAGCCTAGGGATTCAAACTTCAAACACCCTGGCTGTCTGAACTTGTTTCACTTCTTCTTTTTTTTTTTTTTTTTAATATTTATTTAATTTTTGAGAGACAGAGCATGAGCGGGGGAGGAGCAGAGAGAGAGGGAGACAGAATCCGAAGCAGGCTCCAGACTCCGAGCTGTCAGCACAGAGCCCGACGCGGGGCTCGAACCCACAAACTGTGAGATCATGCCCTGAGCCGAAGTCGGACACTCAACCGACTGAGCCACCCAGGCACCTCTCACTTCTTAATAGTCCTAATCATTACCACTTTTCACCAGTAATGATGACATCATCGTATGTCGCTAGTAGTGCTGAAGCTATCACAAACACTCTGTTTTTAAAAAAGTCAAGAATTGTGTTTAAAATTCTGAAGCATGCGACACAGTGATAAACAATGGTTAAAGCTGCACTAGTATTGGGATGAGAAAAGAAGCAGGCATACTATCTCCTTCATTTAAAAGGCCCTTGTTTTTATGAAAAAATAAGATCTCGCAAATCCACTAAAAATAAGTTTCTTATTTAAGTTGTATTTCCGGATATCAGGAGCACACACACACGTGGATGATTTTCTAAATCAAAATTTATATTTTCTAGCAACTCATTTGTCCTTACTTCAATAAAAAGATGCTAGCAGAATGGCACAGAAAAAATGGACTCTCATGTCGTCGAACTTTTAAAGCTATGATACTATTCATTAGTAATGTTGTTAATTTTTAAATGATTTTAGTGATACCCTTCACGAGGGAAACGATGTCATGTCTGAATGATAAAAAATACTTCAGATTTCTCAAAGGAATGCTTATTTTAAAATTAAACGTTACCCACAATTGACTTGAAGTGGAACACCTGTTTCTTTGATTTTACCGAAGTGTCTAACAGAGCATTAGAATGACTTGGGATACTGGAGTTGTCTGCTTAGGACGAGTCAAAAGTCTGCAGGGTGTATTTTTTATTTTGAGAGAGAGAACAAGAGACAGAACGCAAATGGGGGAGGGGCAGAGAGAGGAAGACATAGAATCCGAAGCAGGTTCCAGGCTCTGAGCTGTCAGCACAGAGCCCCAAACTCATGAGCCATGAGATTATGACCTGAGCTGAAGGTGGATGCTGAACCGACTTAGTCACCCGGGTGCCCCAAAGATCTCTCGTTTCTAAAGATCTCTTTTGATTGTAACAACAATAATAATACCGTGAGTATTGATTATGGTTCTATATGTTTTCTTTCTTCTCTTGTAGCTACTGAGTATCTACTAATCATCTATCATGCACCTAAGGCTAGCTGGACACGGAAGATACACGATGAACAGACACACAGCCTGCCCTCATGACATGTGCAGTGCGTATAATAATATGTACTATAGATGAAAATGTTACTTACTGCATTGTATTCTATGATACGTACATAAGTACACATATGTATAGTATGCATAAGTATATATAGCTTATCATTCAGTATTAGATTCTGATTTAAGCTCCTCAACCATTCATCCTTTAAAAAGAGAGAGACACAGAGAGAGAGACAGAGAGACAAACAGAAAACCCTGGGAGAAAAATTTTATATGACTTTATAGCTAATCTTAGAATCTTGCTGACCTACAATTGATGGTAATAACAGAAATAATCATGGTTTTTTTTAATCAAACAGTATATCCAAGATTTTAGTTTTGAGGTCACAGGTTGTAATATCACCCATATATATGGATGAAAATAAAATGGCAGATAAAACCCACAGAATTTGAACTTTTAAAAACCACGATGGGGCGCCTGGAAGGATCATTCAGTTAAACATCTGACTCTTGATTTCGGCTCAGGTTTGGATCTCAGGGTTCATGGGTTCGAGCCCCATTTTGGGCTCTGTACTGACAGTGCGGAGACTGCTTGGGA
Organism: Paguma larvata; assembly: GCA_030068075.1. Taxonomy (NCBI): domain Eukaryota; kingdom Metazoa; phylum Chordata; class Mammalia; order Carnivora; family Viverridae; genus Paguma; species Paguma larvata. The sequence continues at coordinate 117,733,449 of CM057829.1, read as the reverse complement.
TTCTCTGTGTCCTCCCCCACTCATGCTCACTCTCTCTCTCTCCCTCTCTCTATCAAAATAAATAAACTAAAAAATCATGATAATCACATTTAATACTACACATGGAAAAGATACACTGTCAGATAACATGTGATTAAAAAATACAGCCTTAAGGCTTTGAAATGACATAAAGCACCATGGATATTTATTTCTAAAGGATTCCAGAAAGGTAATGATGCAAACAACCATGCTCTAACGGCGGGGGCCCTTGCTTTTAGACAGGTCTTCCCGCTGCCTCAATCGGTTCCTCTGGTTTACACGAATAGTGTCTGTGGACGAGGGGGAAACTAAAATGCTCTGCCGTAAATCTTAACCAAGTGTCTGGGCCCAAAGGATTCCCAACTCCTTGGGCAGAGGTGCGCATTTTATTTTGCACTTATATATTTTTTTTCTGCTACCAACTCTAAGGGACTTAAAATTCAGACTCAGTGTAGTTCCAGCTCGAGCTCCCCGTAATTTATCTTAGAGGAGGGTAGTGTCTAATGTGGGACGTGGCACTACAGTTCAATCCCTACCTCTGTCTACAGTATCATTATTAGAGTTAAAGAGCCACACGTACCTCCAACATTGTTCTTGTAGGTGTTGTATAATTCTTTTACTCTTCTGTAACGAAAAGCCAACTTCCTCATCCAGTCAACCCCTCCTCTTACACCTGTTGGCAAACAAAGGTTTGCACTACTTGCAGCTGCATGGAAGCCATCAGTTGCAAAACTGTAGGTACTGTAACACCCAAAATACATTAAAAAGAAATAAAAGAAATAATTACATGTGCAAAACTCCGTCGCTGAATTTCTGTAGGAAAGAGCGTACTGAAAGGCTCGGCTTACCTTAAGTCCTGCCCATTATCATCAGAGGAAACATCATCTATATGCACTTGATCACACTCCTGTTAAAAACATTGGAAAAGTTATTTGTTTTTCGAGCGATGTCTGTACGGCGCTGGAGGGTTTTTCCATCTGTCCGCTGGACCAGGCTGTGGCCAGAAGGTGGCAGCATGTGTTCACTCATCCCACGGCCAGCCTGGGACGCAGCATCCTTTCTATCCTAAACCCAGAAGGGTGCCATAAAAACGCGTCTGAACACAGACGCCATGTGGGTTTCTTTAGAGCCCTTTAAAAGTGTTCGATCTTAAAATCATCTTTTGAATCTTTATGGGAATGACTGGTGTTCACTTTCAGCCACTTCTGTTGTGCATACTTAGTATGGGAACAACGCGAAGCTGAAGATACACAGAACTTGCTTGGTCCGAACCTCAGGTGGTTACTGTTCTTTGCTATTTCTTGAGCCACGACAGAGGGGCTTGGTGCGTACGGTGCCCCGTGAGACTTCTGTGACTTCCTGCCTTTTGCTGGGCCAGGGGTACCATGACAGAACCGCGCTGATGTTATTTTAAAAGGCCTGGTCTTTCAACACAGAAAAAAGCTAATAACCATAGAAGTTGACATTTTCCTCTTTTTCCCTTTTGTTCGAGATTTGAAATCTTCAAGCTGAAAATAATACTTACAAATAAAAGTGAAATAATGAAGATTTGCCATCTCCGATATGCTGCAAACTCAGAGGAAAAAAAACTTGAGGTACATCTACGCATATAATTGACCTGACCTAAGTTACATTGTTCTCAGAACAAACGGTAACTTTTCTGGATAAGAATTACATTCTGCTTTGCTGTTCTACGAATCCTATTCTATCTTCAAATAATCTGCCAAGTTTCCGTGAAATAGCATGTGATCTGAAGGTGGAATTTGGCAGGGCATCTAAAATACCTAGCACTCATGAACTTTAGGATAGGTATAGTTTAGCCTTTTGGGCTCTTTTTCTCTCCTCGAATTATTTCAGTCATACTCACAGCTGCTGACTGTATACATGATACTTACGATTCAAAAACAATTTTTAAAAATTATTAACTTTGACAACAGGATGCCATACCAAACAAGGGCTTTTCAGCTACCCTTTATATTCATTACCGGACCTGGGAAGTATCTGGTACTGAAATATTTACTATCTCATCTTCAGTTTTCTATACTGAATATATTAGATCTATTCTGGGGATCACCCTAGTCTGGGGGTGAATTAATGGACTTAGGCCTTCTTTAAAATATAAAATATAGGGGTGCCTGCGTGGCTCAGTTGGTTAAGCGTCCAACTTTGGCTCAGGTCATGATCTCGTGGTTTGTGAGTTCCAGCCCTGCACTGGGCTCTGTGCTGACAGCTCAGAGCCTGGAGCCTGCTTCGCATGCTATGTCTCCTTCACTATATCCCTCCTCAACTCATGCTCTGTCTCTCTTTCTCTCTCTCTCAAAAAACGAATAAACATAAAAAAATTAAAAAAATACATAAAATATAAAACTAGCCCAATCAATTTTATTTAGTATGTACAAGCTTAGTACATAACTTGGAAATCCAGGTAAATTGAAGGTTCATGTGATTTACATAAATTATGGGTTTAGTAATTTTTGAATAAATGTCTATGAGTTTTCGTAGGTAAGGAAGGGCTCCAAAAAGTTAATCTGACTAGAAGCTCCCCGAGAGGGGTGTTTGGGTCACCTAGATATACTCCCATTTAAGGTACAATCTGGCACGCAGTAATCATTCAGTAATTCTTAGTCGACTAAATGACAGATGTCCAGACAAATGATAGTTCTTGACGAAATTATCACAATCATTTAAATTTTCTAACACGAAGTTTCAATTATATTAAGAATGATATTCCAGCTGCTATAAGGACTGGAAGAAGACATTTTTATCAAGAGTGGAGGGGAGGAGAGAGAATGGGGTTCAAACCAAGGCTGCAGGAGGCAGGGTGGGATAGATCTTTGGGAAGGGTTTGTTTGTATGGGTTGAAAAGAGGAGAGCCCAAACTTTAACCAGAGGAGGCATTATGCTTCCAGAAAAATCTCAGGGAAAAGTATTGCAAGCAACAGTAGTGGCTTATTGGATTGGGCTCTGAAGGAAAGGGTGGGGGAATTTCATTATTAGCATGAAAATTGGAAACAAAGTTCTCCCAGAACATGGAGGCAGCAAAGTGGTTCTAGACAGGCCTTATTTCTCATTTAGAGATGGTGACATTCTTCGTAAGTACGAAGAGTGAACTAAATCACTATCGAAATGGCATCATGTAAAGCTGTTCATCCTACTGAAGTTCTGAAATCTTTCATTGCGTAAAAAATTTCCGTCTCTCTTTATAATAAACTGGAATAAATAAATATCCAAAAAAGTGGGAGAAATCCTTATGAATCATTCTGTTACTTCTAATTACTTAGAAGTTACTTCTATATTTCATACCTTCTCATCCTGATTTGTGAAATTTCTCTGACATTTCAAGTATTAACTCACATGATTAATTTGTACATTTTTCCCTGAAATTTATTTTTCACTCCTGAGGACATCAGTGTATCAAACTTATTGGACCATGAGCTCCATATCTGAAGTTATGTTTGAGACTTTTCCAAATGGAACTTCTCTTTAAATTTATGCCTAGTTAACTATGCTTGTTGACTCTGGACTCTTGCCTGAGGAATACAGTCCAGTGAAAGAAACCTGAACTTCAATCACTTACATTTTTAGAAAATTCTAAATAATTGTTCTTCAATTAGTTTTCACTCAGAGGAATTGTGCAAGAATCATTTTGACCAAAGCCTGAAATACTAAAAACAGTGTAATGCTTGGCTTCAACAAATTTCAGTCTACAGATTCAAATATTTGTGCTAATTCTGATGCTAATGTTAAATTCTTTATTTTTGTCTTACAAGGTGACCACAAAGTTGTCACTGATCTCTATCAGTTACAATCCACACAGCAGTCTTCTCTCACTTTTGTGAACCCGAACTCCCCGGTGCCTTCCTTTCTGGAAGTTATTCTAACTGAAATAACATTTTATTTCAACAGAAAACATTCTCTTCTTAGGAGGAGGAGGAGGACTAGAAGTATCTGCCTTCTCTGCAGTTGGGCAGGAGGTGGAGAAGTGTCCATTAGGATTTAAATTTGTATCTTTTAAGGAATTATGTGAGAGCAGCTGTCACTACATATGTTACAGTATCTACTGAAGGATTTGAGTCTCAAATTAGATTTCTGGGTTAAGAAAAGGAACCCGGAGAGAATAAATACACCAGGAAAAAAAAAACTTAGTAGGCTAACGATGGAGTTACTGTCTAGAGAAATTTGCCTCTTTGTTAGCAGAAGCAGAAATAGCTTAACACCAGTTACGTAGACAGTGACTATCTTTGCTTACAAGAGGTTTACTAAAATAAAAAATTGGGTGAGAGTAAAGTTGACTTTCAAAATCAGATGCAGAAGGAGAGCGGATATGTATGTAACTGCACTGAATGATCTTAAAAGCTACTGTTTAGATTTCTTCTTCAGGCTTGTTTATAAGCCTTTGGGTTTCCTTGGGCACTTCATCTGGATGTAGTAGGTGTGATGTGTATGTCTGTGAACATGTATGTGAATTTAATCAACATATATGCAGACACTCAATTATTTCACTGGTTAGGTATTGCTGGACACTAAGTTGTCGTGCTATAGTCAACTGGCATTTTTATCACAGTTTAAAACCTAACTAAAAAGCTATAATCAGAAGAAATGTCAATACCAGTATTTTCTCAGTTACTATTTTTTACCAGAGATCCTGCCGGGTATTTTAAAAATGTATTTTATATAGTATATAACACAGAATAAAAATTCTTAAAGCACCATAGACGGCCACATGCTTCTGATATGCCAATATTCATGTCAAACGTGCTAAGAGTATTTGCAAATTCATCATATGCTACTTTCACTTTCTTACGTTAGTATTCTGGTAAAAGTTGGGGGTACATTTATTCCATCTGGTTTCTAATGTGCCACTAAAAAGCTAAAAGGTCACTTATTCCATTTATTTCTAGTAAAAAGGAATTAATGAAAGAAAAAAACTCTAAAACTTGAATAAAACCACATAAAATTCTCTTTCTTTCTTTCTGCCTTTTTTCTTTCTTTCGGTCTTTTACAGGTTTAAAAAAGATGAATAATCTTAGAATTTTCTTTAAAAAATGAGACTCATCCATTTTAACCAACAGAAAAAACTAACCTAAAAGTGATCACTTTCTATAAAAATTCAAGTTTCAAAGATTAAAATGTGTTTTCTATTATAATGTATATATAAAGTCATTCTGTATACTACACTACTAATAAGTAGCAGGATTAATTTAAATCAGGTTTTAGAGAGTCGATTATTTTTTCTTATTATCTAAAACTGGAAAACTTGCCCAGGAACACTGATCTTTCATATTGGCCATTAAAGAAAACAAATAAAATCTCTTTAAACAGACAGTAATTTTATTACCCAGTAAAAACGGTGACTCACTGCAGAGCAAACAACACGAAAAAAAGAAAAAATGATATTACCCAGATTTCCAGCACATACATTTATGGGATATACTAAAAAACAGAATTTTTACTTTTATGCCTCAAATGTAGCTAAAACTGGATTTAAGACCTTGTCAATTTTTAAAGCTTATTTAAGACACTGAATAATTTAGCTTTTCTTTCTCGCACACTTCTGCATGGCATGGGGGTAGAAATATGTGCTCTGGAGCCAGAGAGACTCCAGAGTCTCAAATCCCAGTTTTACCCCTTAGCTAGCAGGGAACCTTAGACAGGATTTTTATGCTTCTGGACCCTACAGTTTCTCCTGGACAAAAATAATGTGATAAACATACTTATTTCAAAGATTATTATTTCATGAACGGAAAATCCAATACAAAACATCTGTACGAGGGGCGTTTTGGCAATAATAATCTCCCTCTCCATTTAGAATATGATTGTAGACACTTCTATTTCTTTGTGAAACCATGAGATAAAATATAAACGTATGTTACTTAAAAAAATATTTCAGCATAGTTGCGCACGACTGAGAAGTACTTCTGCTCAGTGCCCAACCTATGCAGTCACTTCAAATTTTACATCTGAATGCCTAATAACTTAGATTAGTAGCGCCCAGATTATATACCTCATTACAATACTTATTTGGCTATGTTGAGGCTATGGGGGGGGGAGGGGCGGAGTCCTTTCATTTTGTTATTGTTGGTTTTCCTTTCCCTTCGAGGTTGAGAATGAAAAGATAAATGAGAAAAAGAAAAAAATAAATGCAACGAAACCAGTTCGATGTGATATGTAAATAGCTCTAGCACCGTTTTATCCAGATGGGGAGGAAATAAGAACGATAATGTTGTCTAAAACTAGGCTTCAGATTATCTACAAAGCTTAATATCTATGGCTGCCATCCAGTGGTTAACCTAAATAGTACCCTGGTTAGTACCCTGGCAAAGCAAATGCTGACTGGAAAGGTACCAACTGGGCTGTACCAAAGGGACAGCAAAGCAGACCCCTTCTGAGATATCTTTGTTTCAAACACGTGCCAGTACATAGGTATAATTAATTAATGCAGTTTAGCTTTGGTTTATATTTGTATATACATTTTCCTCTTGACAGAAAGTTTATTATCCTCTTGAGCTAATTTTTTTTTTAGATTTCTTGAAATTATTTGCATATATAGAAATCATCTAAACATTTTAACGGCTCGATACGACTGTTCCTACCTTTTTAAATTCTTACCTCTAAATCATTAAAAAATAAATGGGTATCAGCAAGGTTAAAAATCATTTCCTCCATTCGGAGTCCAAGGGTTACAGCCATGGGGGGATCCTGAAAAGAAAAAATACATACGATGAGGTAAAATTTCAGTAACTAGTTATCATCCAGAATATTTTTTTTTAATGTTTATTTATTTTTGAGACATAGAGACAGAGCGTGAGCAGGGGAAGGGCAGAGAGAGAGGGAGACACAGAATCCGAAGCAGGCTCCAGGCTCTGAGCTGTCAGCACAGAGCCTGACGCGGGGCTCAAACCCACAGACCGTGAGATCATGACCTGAGCCGAAGTCGGCCGCTCAACCGACTGAGCCACCCAGGCGCCCCCAGAATATTTTAAGTGCATATTGTTGTGGGTGGTGGCGGTGGGAAGACTATCGATTTTTACCTAGGATCCAAAATATTTCTCAATTATCGAAAAAGGTACTTTTCCAAAGAATAATCCAAGCCACACTAAATATACAGATACATTTGCAAGTTTATAGGAATTTATATACACATGAAGACAACTTAGAATATATTTTCACATACAATTATATGTACCTGAGGAGGAGGAAGGAAGCAAGCTAGCTTACGGGACCCAGTTTACACACACTCCACGGAGAGTTCTTTGGAGACAGATATCTGGATGGGGTCCCGAAGAATGGAGCAGATTTGTGCAGAAGGGGAAAGGACATCCTTTTAAGAATAACTGGTATTAAGTAGGAAAGGGAGACAAGTAGACTTCCGGGTGTGTGCAGGGCTGGAGCAGATAATGTCATCTGACGGTGGGCCGGGAAGAGTGCGTGGAACATGGTAAAACCACCCTTTAAATATTAATTGCATTTGACCTACAGGCAATATTTATCTGAATATGCATATGGTTTGGCCTAATGGTGTAGTGTATCTGATTAGAGATTAAGAGGGTAGGGTCAAGGATAACTAAAGGAACATTAACTCAGTAAAAGTAATTTAAGTAGAAATATATACCTTTAGGAGTTTAATGAAAGCAAGGGGTAGTAAGGAGGCAAGTGACTTAATTCTTGTTTACAGAAACCAAGATATTACATAGCAGCAAGGAGCTCAGACCCTAGACCACAGCTGGTATTTTCCCATGATTAACTACAGTTGAAAGCCTGGCATCGGAGGTGGAAGACTTTAAAAAGTAAGGAGAGCTTAGGGATAGGGTTAGGGAAGTAATTCATGCACAAACATTGTGCTTGAAAAAAAGAAAAAAAAAAAAAGAAATGATGGAGGTTGCAATGATCTCTACAGGAGAACGGCTATAGGCTAGGGACGACTCTGGAGACACAGAAAACAAAAACCTGGAATGGACAAATACTCAGAATTTGAGGCCAGAATTGGTATTAAAAGGGGGAGAGTATGGTTTCGAATAAAGCTGACAAGTCTAGAAGGATACTGTTGGTTTTGGCTGAGAAGTTATTTTGGAAGACTTTAGAGGGTGATTTGGGTTGAGTGGCTGGGACAGGAGCCAGATTGTAGGGATTTGAGGAGAGAGAACCAAACTTGTGTTTTCAATGTTCTAATAAATTGCATTTCAAAAAATGTATTTAAACCTGGAAAAATGAGTGCTAACTTGACTTCAATTTATGATAAGGATGTGCAACCCGACAGGCCAAGGTGGATTCATAAGTTTAGAAGGACACCCCTAAACTTACTGCACTTGCCAACAGAAGCCCTTCCTCATTCACTCCTACTCGGCAGCAACCAACTTTCTGCCTATACTCCCTTCCATAATGCTTTGAGGAGGAAACCCTAGAGTAAACATATTTGAAGTAAGTGTCAGCTTCATGTTCTGTAGTGATTGAGGTGTGCTGAGCAAAGCAGAGACCGTGATGTGGGAGAAGATGAAGATAGGGCAGTAAGAATACACTGGATGTCAACACAATTTCCTAATTGCATCTCTTCCTTGGAGATTTCTGTGGATTTCATAGTTAGAGACTCTCCTCTCAAAAACATATGTTCATTGTTCACATACTTGATGGCATCTTGGTATCGTGTCCTCCAGTCTGTCAGACTCGACTGCTAGATCCATCTGTCTTCCAGTGACAGGATTGTTTGGAACGGTATACCCAAAGACCAAATAAGATCCATTTTCTCCAACAAATATTCATTCAAGAACAAAAACAGACATAGGGAGTGCCCAGTTCGTGTCTTCTCAAGGAGTTTCAGAACTCAGAAGGCTCTCTTGCTGTTACCTTCAAGTATAAAAGTCTTCCTTTTCTTTATTTCCTTGGTGGTTGTTCATGTTTTTGTTGTTCGAAGAAAACCCCTGAAGGCTGAATTGTTTTTCAAACTCTACATTTGTCTTTTTCTGTTCAGAAATTCCTATTTCTAGTCTCTGTCTGTCTCTTTTGGGGTAGAGTGGAGAGGCTGAGGATGGAAAACTTGTAAATATTCTGTCTAGTCATGGGACCATGAACAAAAAGTCTATAGAAATATCAGGAAAAATCAAATGTAATTACAGCATGAAAACATATAATTCCATTAGTGACGCTCTCTGCTTTTGAGGAATGTTCACTGATGCAAGACAATAAAACTGAGCTCCTCCCTACTCCATTATGTTTCTGATGATTACTGCCCTAAAGATATATATTTCAGATGGGGATTCCTGAAATGTCCTATTTAAAAGATTTTTCCTTCTAGAGACTCGGTTGGTTAAATTCTTCTCCTACGATTTGGCAATTTTTCTTTTTTAAGTTTTAAATGAAATTACTGAATTTCTTATATTCATGTCTCACAGTCTTTGCATTTATAGATCAGATTTATGGGGCTGGGAGAAAACATACTGTTCCTCTTTGATTGTTACTTTCGTTGATTCCACGCTTCTGAAGTACATAACTCTCTACGCTACCCACGATAGGAAAATCCATGAAGAATGCATTTCGGGCATCTGATAAGCATGCAAATACGATTTTTAAAAAAAAACCAACATGAATTCTCTAACAAGTAAGCACAGCGTATGGTATGACGAAAACTTGATGTGAGCCCTCGGCTGGAATGCAATCCCATGGCACGAGAAGGAGCTGTGCCTTGGGTTTCAGGCTATGGCGATTCCACCTCACACTCTCCTCGGGCCAGGACTTAGTAAGCATTCTGGCAAAATATCACATGTTCACTGGGAAAGTTTAGGTTTGAGGTTTGCTGGAGTGTGAACTAGCTATATTTTACCAAGGTTTCCAGAGAACAAGGCCTGTTGAAAGGGGGGTGTTGCGTCAGCCCCGCCAAAGGCTTGGCACAGATGGGCTAGGGATAGTCATGCCACAAGCCAAGGAAAACCATGTCTGTAAGAGTGTTGATCTTGTTTCTAAGAGAACGTTTAGTGAGGGCTTACTTTCGAATATCGAGCTTCCTACCCCCGCCCCCCGCAGTTTACTAAGTCACCGGGATGGCTAACTCTAAGCAGATTGCAGTACCACATTTTTCTAGCTAAGGAACTCCTAGATGCAAGGATCCAGGAAAGATGACCAGCGATTTGGTGGAGGTAGCCTTACCAACGTCCCTGTAATGGCAGGCATGCTCTGCTTTGCCAGACTACTGTGAAGGGGCTGCCAGAGCCAGCAATTCCGTGGTTTTATCAGGCATTGGAGAGTTAAACATACTTCTGGACTGAACTCAAGTTTTATACAGAGATGTTTGCTCATTTTCATTAGATGTTTGTGGAATTATGGGCACCTTATGAATCAAGAGTTACTGCCTTTTTTAAGTTTAACTGTAGTGCGTGTTGAGTTTAGGGTCTGAAATGAAGTGATGGTGAAAACTTGGAAAGAGGGGGGGAAAGAAGGATAATAAGGGCACTCACACGGTTTTGTGGAAGCTCTGATACATATTAGACATATATAACAGTTCCAGTAGGTTCTGTGTCTACAGCAGAGTTTAACATGGCGCAAACTGAACTTCTGCCAGCTTACTCTGTGTACTGCTCTATTAAAACACTTAAACTATTCCCAAGACATTTTAATGGAGAGAGGGAGAGAAAGAGAAAGGCAGAGAGAGAGAGAGAGAGAGAGAGAGAGGGAGGGAGGGAGGGAGGATGAAGAACATGAATAACTCTTGGCCCTTAAATGTGTGATTCTAAGCCAGATGTTACCAGTATTTAACCAAGTCAGGATCAAGTACGGCACTTCTCTGTATCAAAATACTAACGCCTATTAGCCATGCTAGCACAGAGCATAAATTGGAGCCAGACTGTCTGTCTAGGGGCCTCTGCCCTGCACTGGGCCATCAGCTGGAATTCCTCCTCTAGGGACACAATGTAAAAATATCTCAGGAGAGGCAGCAATTATGTATTTTTAAAGAAATAGGGAGCTTTTTTATAAAAAGAACTAAAGCTCTTGCAACAGTTACTCCTTTGGGACCAGAAGCACATTTGTAGACTTGTGGGCACAGAGGCAGAGGATATGTGCAAATTCACCACAGAAGAAGGAAGAACGCTAGTGCTATGAACTAAGGTAGGAATAGCTCATGGATTCATGAGGATACACGAACTCTTTGTCTGGGTGGCTCAGTCAGTTAAGCGTCTGACTTCAGCTCAGGTCATGATCTCATGCCTCGTGAGTTCAAGACCCGCATCGAGCTCTGGGCTGACAGCTCAGAGCCTCAAGCCTGCTTCGGACTCTGTGTCTTCCTCTCTCTCTCTGCCCCTCCCCTGCTCATGCTGAGTCTCTCTAGGTCTCTCAAAAGTAAATAAGCATTAAAAAAAAAATAGTTCTCGGGGGAACTGGAGAATGGTCTCAGGAACATTCATTTAGTTAACACATATTCACTGAGTAGATGTCTGCAATGTGTCAGACATATTAACATTCTGGGCAGAGAGCAGAGAATCAAATAAGCAAAGTTCCTGGCCTTGTGGGATTAATATTATTACTGGATGAGGTACCTAGAAATAAACAGACAAAATCCGAGTAAACATAGTATGTCAGGTGGTTAAAAAAAATCAGCGTCAGTTGATGCAGAAGGCTCTGAGGATGGGTAGTGATGGCTCATTTAAATGAGGTTCGGGGAAGGCCTTTCTCAGGAGGTCACAGTGGAGGGTAACAACCTGAAGAGGGTGAGGAAACTAACCATGCAGAGAAGACGAGGCAGAGAGCACATGCATAGGTGAGCCTAAGTCCGTGTACGGGGAGCGGTGTGAGGCAGAGCGACCCAGGTCCGGGAAGTGAAGTGGATCAAGTATTTTAAGAAAGAGCGAGTGCTTGGGGTGCCTGGATGGCTCAGTTAGTTAAACGCCCAACTCCTGATTTCGGCTCAGGTCATGATCTCATGTTTCATGAGTTCGAGCCCCATGTCAGGCTCTGGGTTGACAGTGTGGAGCCTGCTTGGGTTTCTCTCTCCCTCTCTCTCTGTCCTTCCCTCCCTCTCTCTCTCAAAATAAATAAATAAACTTAAAAAAAAAAAAAAAAGAGGAAGTGCTTGACTGGTTTCAGACACAGGGGAGAAGTCCCAGCAAGACGAACCAGGAATCTGCAAGGTTATTCCTCAGACCTGAAGGGACAACAGAGAAAGAAGGCAGCAATTGGAAAACGGGGCTCCAGAGCCTCTTCTGGTGATGGGACTATTACAGCATGAAATATGACAAAGAGAATAATCCAGAAGAGTGGGGAACTGGGGACTCAGGCACAAATTAAGCTGCTTTTGGAGTGGATTTATTGGGTAAGTATGAGGCCTGGATCCAGGAGATGAGCAGAGAAGGCAGAGAATATGGTTACGGTGTGAAGGTGAAGCAATATTTTCAGTCTTCCACATTGTTTTCTTTTCCCCCCAGGGAGGAGGAGTTTTGTGCAGAATTGAGTGGGGGGTGGCAGCTGTGAAGGTCTGAGGAGAGAGAGGTTTGAGATAGTCAGCTGGAAGAGTTAATTAACCCAAGAGAGTTGGACCTACTTGAGATCTGTGGTCACAATCAGCTATTGTGGTAGAGAGTTGGGTGGGATTTTGTGCAACTCGAGTTTGATGCAGAAAAAGAAGGGTAAGATTAGTGAAGCTTTATGCAAAAGTGGGGTCCTAGTGACATCCTGGGCTGCTGGGATGATGACGTCTAAACCCAGAGGCTTTCAGACTTGACCACGCATGAGAAACACCTGGGAGTGTTTAAAAATCCCACTGCCCACACCAGACCTTACACCCATGAAATCCGATTTTTGGAGGTGAGATCTTATGCATCAGTAATTTCAAAGCTCTCCAGTGATTCCAATGTACAAATAAGACAAAATCGACAGATTAGCACCTTGCTACTCAAGTTCACAGACCAGCAGTGTTGGTATCACCTGGGAGCTTGTAAGAAAGAATCGCAGGCCCTACCCCAGATGTACCGAGGCAGAATTTGTTGTTTAATAAGGTCGCCAAGTGACTCATCTGCATATTAATATTTAAAAAGCACTAATCTAAGAACTTCCGTGAAGGTCTGGGACAGTAGGGAAGACCAGAGCTGGTATGACCGTCTGGTTTCCCAAGAGTTAAGACTCTGGGTTGCTCCCAAAGGGCTCTAAGCCCTGAGTCGGTCTGATCACTAAGTAGAATGCTGGTTCAGTATCATTTCCTGGGAACCAGCCTTCCCCAGGTTATGTGTGAGAGTGCATTGCTCCACTTCACCTCCATAAAGATTACCTGTGGACTTAACTTTAGGGACCAAGTGACCCGTGGTGGCTTTTTCCTTAGCCACGTAGCCAGATACCTGCAGGGGGGCTGGTAAAAGTGAAAAACTATATTTTGCTCTGGATTAAGAGGATTTGTCCAAAATCCAAGGGTTTGATGTACGCAACATATCTGCAATTGAACAGTAGTCAATATTAAGCAATCAGAAGCCATGATCATGCCGTTTAAAGGGAACGTATACGCAACAGAAGAGTAACCCAGAGCTCTGCGAGAGGAGTCAGTAGGCAGAGCTGTCTCTCAAACTCCCTGTGACAGAGTCTGAAAAATGTCAAGGTCTTTGACTTGGCTTTACTTATATATATATACATACATACCATCATTATGTACATGCTATTCACATATACATATGTACACACAAACACACACACTGTGAGCAACCATGTAACACACTATAAATTTTTTGAGGCTTGCAAATTCTGCACTCACTCTCTTCGTATGTATCTCTACTGCCCTACGACGAGCCGAGTTACTCTCATTATGAGACAAAAACACAGATACAAATATATGCAAATTTTTTAAAAGACATTCAGTTTCTCCCAAATTCAGCTTCCCAACATACAGATTTCCTTGAAACCAGATGAAGGAGGCCACACTGTAGACTGAATGTTTATCCTGTGGTAGGCGGTGTGTTGAGTTTTAAAGCATGAGCTCATTTATCCTTCCTAATCACATTATAAATTTTATTATTCTCCCTTTTTTATATGGAAGGTCACTGAGGCTTATAAAGCTTAAATAAACTGCCAAGGTCACATGCATAGTAGGAGGGAGAACTAGAATTCAAACTCGGGTCCATTCTCTTTCCAAAGCCAGAATGCTCTAACCATTATCCCAAGAGAGGAGGTAGCCTGCACTGAGGTTAACACTGTGCTTACGGTGGCCTCCAATCCATGGTTCCAACACTTAATTCTAATCACTTCCTTTTAAACCATGTTGGTTTTCCTTAGCTGGCATCCACATAAGTCAATATTTATCTTTGTGACTATCCTAAAATTTAGCTGGTGCCATTTCAGAAACCTTTCTATATAGGTGTGTGTATACTGTTTAATATAAAAATAACCAACTGATACATACTGATGGACATATTATTTCTCCAGTACTGCTCTTGTATAATATGTTGCCTACAATGCACAAGTATTCAGGGGGCTTGAATTTCAATTTCATAATACAAGGCAACTGTTCACTTATCTTCCAGTCTTTTCCCTGACTTGGGCTACTTCCTTTGCATCTTCCTCCATTCTATGGAATAACTCTAGAGAATCATGGCTTCACAGCACATGCCACATTAATGCTCCAAAATGAATACAATCCCTACATCGCTCCCTTCACCCCTTCTCCGAAGAAGAGGGATTACTACAACTGATCAAGTAAAATAATACATGCAAATAATCAGGGAATAGGAATAATATTCACAAACTCTAACAGATGATGGATGAGAGGATTCCCCATCCGAGTGGTGCCAAATATACAAACTCCTATCTGGAGTTTCTGGCAAAAACCATATGTGCCAACAGGTACTCTTTTGTTAAGCCCATCATCAGTTTCGTCAGTAGCAGAACTGAAACATCCACGCAGCTCACCCCCCATCATGGTAAACACCAAGGAACTGTTCTGCTGGGGAGGACAGCGTGCTTGGCTGCCAACTGAACACAGTCAAAAAGTGATAATGGTTTTTAGGAAGATCTTCGAAAAATTCACAATACTATTTATTTATAAGTGGAACTAGGATTTTCCAGAAGTTTCCTTTTTAATTCAAATGCAGAAGTTAGTTACACAGGGCAATTTATGAATAAAAGGGCATTCTTAAATGATTATGTTAACATGCCTTTTATTTTTTATAGGTGGTGGGGAGAAAAAAACATGAGACCAAAAGAATTCCGAGATTGAGAACGTGTCAAAGAGGTGTAGGTTCTGATGGGCCATGCCACTTACAAGCTGTGTGACACAGTACCAACCATCCAGTGTGGTGATGAAAATTAAGGAGAGAATGCATTTAACAGGGACACTGGCCAAAATGTTCAGGCACACAGCAAGAATTCAAAAATGGTATTTATTTTTTATGGGTGAGAGAAAGAGAGGTAAGTAGGTAGGTAGGTCGGTGTGGTTATGTCGGGACGTGATTTTATATCTCTGGCACTTACGTTTCCAGCTCCCAGCTCACTATGTATCAGGCCACTATAATACCACTTCATACAAACACTGACCTCTGCGTGTCCAGAAATAACTGCCCCTCAGTCATTTCTCAGCTGGGGGAAACAATGTGTATTTTACTTAAGTTTCTCTGGCCTAGGACATGGATGATAGTTTTCTGAGCTGAGTGTTACTTTTATACATTTACATTATCTCATTTAATCCATCCAGTAACCCAGGAAGGAAATGGATTATAACGGTTTTCAGATGAAGCAGGCTCACAAGTGAAATGACTTGCCTAACTAAGGCACATTCAGGAACAGGATGTCTTTTTAACTTCTAGCTGGATGCTTCTTCAGCTGGGTTACTGCCTTACACACTGTGTTCTGAGCAGCACCCAGAACTCAGGAAACCCTTCTGGGGTGACTGAGAGCAGTGGGAAGGGACTGGCTACGTGAGCAAAGTGCAACTTCTCCAGTCCCTCAGCATCTACATTCTACCTAGAGCAGGTGGCCTTTGTATGTTTTATATAAAGATGCTCGGTGTGACACAGCAGGTGCATGAAGGATTCTCAGGCTAGAAGAACTGAAAAATTACTGTCATACAAAACTGTTATGCTCTAAAAACGTGTGTTGTAGAAACAAGATTCCATGTAACAAATGAGAAGGACTGAAGACATTAACAGTTTTAAGCTTAGACAACGGTTAAGTAGTAGAAGGGTTGTTTTTCTCTCTGCAGAATAATAGCCCTGTTCGCTTTTGCTATTAGCAGTGCAAAGACCTTTTGAATTGTCAACGAATCACCAGAGTAACCTCATTTCAGTCAGTCCTCAAGGTCATTACTGAAGACACTTGGGAACTGAGGAATCCAACGCAAAGGATTCTCAACTGTAAAACACCTCAAGACCTCTAACACCATGACGTGGCCATAAAATGCAGGTATGCCCTACATCTTTTTGGCCATTGGGGTGTCCACAAAGCCTATCAGTTAACATATTTCAGAACTTGTTCTTGCAAAAAAAAAAAGTTGGGCAACTTTTACTCTATTCTAGTGGTTCTTAAAGCATGGTTCTTAAAGCTTTATTGGAAGTTGATTTCAAATGCAAAATCTCGGGCCCCACCCAGACCTACGGAATCAGAAACTCTGGGGGTGGGACTTAGGCATCTGTGCTTGCCAAGTTCTATGGGTTATGGTGAGTCACCCATAAGTTTGAGAAACACTGTTCCAGTCTAGTCCCTTACCACTTCATACTTGCTGCACAGAAGCCTGCTCTTCTCCACATGGCAGCCAGTTATAAACCATCATGTGTCCACTCAGCTGAAAACCCCCCAACACGCTGGACCCAGAATAAAATCCCTGGGGCCTTACAGGAGATGACGCAGCCCCCTGCTCACCACTCCGTTCTGACCCTGTGTTAGTCCCTCCCTTGTTTACAATCTTCCAATCACACTACTTCTTCATATTCCTGGGACACTGGAAGGCTGTTCCAGTGCTAGGGCCCTCCGGTGCCCTCTGCCTGGAACGCCCCTCTTTGCTCTTCCCTTCCCCCCACATCTGCATGACTAGCTCCATCTTGTAATTCAGGTCTCAGCATCAACATGACCTTCACAGTCAGACCCCAGCCACTCTCCACATGACCCGGGTTCATTGTCTTCACAGCAGTTATCACTACCTGCAATGATTTTGTTTGCTTGTAAGCTCCCTGAGAGCAGGCCGCGGTAGGCCTTGTGGTGAGTAAATATATGTTAGATGAATACAGTCTGTCTGCAGAGCCCTCATGTCCCCCTTCTCACTTGTGGGTGTGTGGTGAAGTTGAAGCTCCCCAAGGCCCCCTTGGTCCCCTGTGAATGACCCCTGAGCTGTGTGTGGTCTCTAGCTTCAAAAGACGGGCCTGGCATAACATCCCTTATTTAGCTATTTCTCTATATGCCAAGATATATTGTCTTACTGGCCAAGAGACCATGCCAGTTTCCTCTCTGATGTTAAGAAAAATGTCAATGATCAAATGACTTTTAGAAAATTATAAATAATAATTCAATAAATAAGGTCATCTAAGTTGTTTTTCATGGAATTTCAGGAAGGGTGTTTTCATTCTGATGAGAAAACACAGAGCCTTAAACAAATTTTTCTTTTAACTTCCTTAAATGTCCTGAGTAAAACATCAGTTGACACAGTCAGTTCTGACAGGCTTCCCTCCTGTGAGAAGAGTGTAAAAGTGCGAGGACTTGTTCCGGGACGGACCTGGTTTCCAGCAGATGCAGCAGCATTTACCATTTTGTGACCTCGGTCAAGTTTCTTGACCCCTCATAACCCTGGGTGTCTGCCTCCATTCAACCTGGGTCACGAGAAGTTCCGGCAGAGTCATCCAGAGAATTCGGTGGGATGACAATTGTGCAAGTGATCAATAACAATTTTTGTGAGTGTTAATTCATGCCAACTGTTCTGCTCAGCCCTTTAACCACATTACTGTTTTAATTCTTATCCACCATATGCAGTATTTTTCCCATTTTACAGAAACTGAGGCCGAGGGATTACGTAATTTGCCTGAGATCAGAGAGCTGCAAGCATCAGCACTGGGTTTTCAAAGTTAAGTTTACCTAACTGGAAGGTTCTTGTCCTGAACCATTATCCCTACTACTGGTGAAGTGCCAAACATATGCTCCACCCACCACACGGTAGGTATTTTACAGATGGATGGTTATCTTCTCTAAACTTTCTTTTTTTTTTTTTAACATTTATTCATTTTTGAGAGATACAGAGACAGAGAGTGAGTGGGGGAGATGCAGAGAGACAGGGAGACACAGAATCCGAGGCAGGCTCCAGGCTCTGAGCCGTCAGCACAGAGCCCGACGCGGCACTCTATCTCATGGACTGTGAGATCATGACCTGAGCCAAAGTCAGACACTTAACTGACTGAGCCACCCAGGCGCCCTGTCTTCCCTAAACTTTCAATGGTGCCCCTGATTCTTTTCCCATTCTGTGCTGCCATGAGGTACTGATATCTGTCTGCCACAATCCATTTCACTGAACACTTCTCAGGTTTGGCTCCTTTTTTTAAATTAATTTTTTAATGTTTATGTGTTTTTGAGAGAGAGAGAGAGACAGAGCATGAACAGGGGAGGGGCAGAGAGAGAGGGAGACACAGAATGTAAAGCAGTCTCCAGGGTCTGAACTGTCAACACAGAGCCTGAACCCACCAACCCTGAGTTCATAACATGAGCCTAAGTCAGATGCTTAACCGATTGAGCCACCCAGGTGCCCCACTTAGGTTTTACTTCTTGATGAAAAAGTATCCCAGTCGTCTGAGGGAAGATAACTCGAATTATTTCAACTTAAGGAGAACTCACATAACTGCCTACATAGTACCTCACTAACTGTCCTCACTCTTTTTTGTGTATGTCACATATTACATCCATGGCAGACAGACTGGCTCTGCTGTGTGATGTGCTGTAGCAGAAACGAGATGGGCTGTGGGGTCAAATAGCCTTGGGCCCACGAGTCATCTCTGCCACTGACTGGCTGTGTGCCTTTGCACTTATTTTATTCCCCGAGTACGCTTCCTCACCCAGAGATGGGGACAACCACCCATCTCTTGCAACTGTGTTGCATTGCAACTTAATGCCCCGCGCCCTGTGAACACTAAATAACATGAGTTCCCTTCTTCCCCTTACTTTGTCCCACACCTTCGGTAAGCTCTGCTATTTCAGAGAGAGAGGCAAACCATAAGAGGCCCTAAATACAGAGAGGAAGTTGAGAGGATTGATGGCCGATGGGGAACATGGGTGATGGGTACTAAAGAGGGCGCTTGTTGGGACGAGCACTGGGTGTTGCATGTACATGATGAATCACTGGGTTCTACTCTTGAAGCCAAGACTAAACTGTATGTTAACTAACTTGAGAATTAAAAAAAAAAAGTCTATTTTGTATTCCAACAAAGTTTTGTGACAGTACTTTAAGATAACGAAGATTGTATTGCAGTGAGCGCTGCATGTCTGGGTGGCAGTCCAGGGAAGTGACAGGTTATTTCAGCAATGCACCACTGCTGAGGGAAAGATGGGAACTTTGTTGTTAAAACTGTTCTTAGAACCAGTTTGGGTCACTCAAGAAAAGCTGCTCATTATTCGATTTTTTTTTTTTTTTAATGGCTCGCCACCTCTCTCTGCCTCATTACCGGTTCCCCTTCTTATCCCACAGGGACGTCCATACTCAGTTCCGGGATGGGTGCAACTTTATGATATTTTTGAGAAAAATAAAAAAATATATATATAGTGACATTTTGACCAGGCTCCCTATTTATCACCTTGGGCTCAAATGATCTTACTATTATTATAAAGATCAAAGCCACCATCAAAAGGGGAAAGGTTTGAAGTGGTGAAATACTTTAAAAGCCTCGAGGTAATTCCGAAAGATGAGTTCCACCACTGACCTGACACAGCGGAAGCAACGTGGATACTGAGGTACCGCCTCTCATGGTGACTGTTTTGAAGGGACCTTTATTTAGATCCGTATGTTCGAGTTAGATTATTTTAAACGCTGATGTAATATGAAACTTGCCCATATAAAAATTTTGCAATCGGTTCAGCAGGATTTGCTATGTATGCCTCATAAGCCAAAATTATCCCAGAAGAAATGCTTTAGAGTATTATCTGGAAACTTTTTAGACTGTGTACTCTACCAGTAATGGAACTTTGAGTGTGCACCCCAAATTTACATACAGCTAATTTACTCATATATTATACATATATTCTTTAATTTATAGTAATATACAAAGTATGTGCATTATGAAACATATAACAATACAAATTGCAAGACAAAAATGTGTGTGTGTGTGTGTCTGTGTGTGTGTGTATACACACTATTTTTTTTTTCTTATCTCAATGGAGCATCTTGTGTATATCTGGCATATATCCATACATTCTGCTTTGGAGACCACTGTTTTTAATGATGATTGTGATAAAGGGGCCAAGACCCCTTTTTCTAAATGGCTGGTAAGCAAAATTGTTACCTTTCATAGCTGTTTAGTCACATAAATTACCTACACTAAGTCAAATTCAGCGCAGATTCATCAAGAGTGTAGTAGTTGAATATTTCAAGCAGGAAATACTTGAACACAATTCATCATTACTAACAAAGACTTAACAAACTTGCTAAAAATTGCGTGTTGGGCTGACATGAGACCCTAATAAATGATGTAACACTATAAAGGCACAGGGAAGGTACTTCTGTAAGTATAATATGATAACAGAACTAAAGCTAGATATAACTTTGAACACGGTAATTGACTCTGGTCAGAATAGGACTCCCATAGAGAGTCAGAGACTCACCTAGCAATGGCCTAAATGGACTGTGTTTGCAGCTGACAAGCACCCTGAAGGTGCACTGATCTTTGTCACAGCACCTACACAGCATACACCAACATAGTCCTAAGAAGCTAGTCCACGGTGAAAAGGATGGCAGGAAAGAAGGAAGAGGAGTCACCAGATCGTCTGTCTCTGAATTTGTGTGCGGGGGGATATTATCCCCAGTTGCTGTTCATATGCTTATTCAAAGTTACAAAAAATACTTGTATTCATAAATCCAAAGGATCTCTCAGACGAAAGATTACTTCCTTATTTCAACCGGCATTCTATGCCAACATTTGGTACAACAAAATGAATTCAAACAACTTCTGAAAGCTTATTAGAGGGTAATACATGATTTCATCACATTGAAAGTCCATTTTAATATACAAAATAATTTTTCTAAAATGATTATGTCAGAGTAATAATCTCGCTTTTGATGCAGAAAATTCAAAGGCATCATGAAGAAAGAAAGAAAAAATCCACTTTCTAATTACTTTTGTAAAATCTGCCAGTTCTCATTAGAAGAACAAGGAGCCCCTGGAAATTAATTAAGAGGAGATTTGACAGCCTGTAACAACAATTTAAATGTATTTGAGTTGCTCTAGTACTTGAACAAGATAAAATTCTAACAGAGTGTCTTGGGGTAAAATTTCTTGATCCCCTGATGCCTTACCTTGCCATACTTCTGAGCGTAAGACCCTGTGAGCAGTGAGTGGAAAACGATGATGGTTTCATCCAAGTCCCAGACAAATACACGCTGCAGAAAACAGTAAACATCAAAGGGTTATCAGATTCTAAGGAAACAGAAACCTCTACAGATTAAACACATCTGACTCCGTTGTCGGATGTAATCTCAATACCATTGTAAAAACGTTGTGCTGCTCCATTATTTTTTTCCCAAATTTGCCAGGCAACCCCCCTATAAAACCAGAGGGGTAAGAGTGATGCAAGGAATAATAAGCTTAAAAAGCAGATGTCCTCATTTGAGTGAATGTGTCTAAATACTTACTTGCAGTTAACACCCAAAAAGGCACATGTGAACTGATGATATAAAGTGTGCTTGAAATACTGTCTTAAAGTCTTTTACCTCATGGATTCAGGAGGCTTTGCAATTCACACAAAGAATTAAAGTTTTTAAAGTATTTCAAACATTGAGTGAGTGACCCCTGAAGAGAATTGCACAGTATAGAACTGTGGGTCAGACTAGGCCATCAGATGGGTTGTTTGGCATGCACGTGGTTTAGAAAGATTTCGAATTAAGATCAGCATTTCAAACTTAGGAGATTTCTCACAAACCTCAGGACTCTAGCGGCAGCAGTGAAACTGGGAGCTACAGTAATGCTGACATCCCAAGTGGCAGTGATGGGCAGCCCCCCTAGACTGGGCAAATGTTCCCTAAGCCCCGCAGTCTCCTGGCTCCTGGGCCCAGCTCACTCATTTATATCACCTGCTGGGTTCCTGAAGGCACTGGAATGTGCTATTTTCATTCAGGTGAAGGAAGGGATTTCTTAGGAAGAGGTGCGATGACTATCATTTGACTTTACCGAATCTTGAAAGTTAGGTTTTCTCCTTAATTGAAGGATGTGGTTGGGTAAGAAGTAACAGAGTATGGTAAAGAATAATTTCTCTTGATGTTTTAAAATAAAAATTAACCTGCTCAGTATAGATATATCTCAAAAGGGCTCTCAACCAGAAAAAGGTGACACACAGAAATTTTTAACAGATATAAAAACGTTAACAGGTATCAAGTGACTGAATTTTTCCTATTTTCAGAAGACAACCTTTCCTTTCCATACAGATTAGTTTTACCTTTTTACATTTTATTGACCATATGAACATCTTTTGTTACCTTAATACTACAAAATAGAGTGTCTCTCAGAAAATTATCCCACAAAAAATGGCTTTATTTTTTAAATTTCCATTTGTACCAGTTAGGATCAAAAGATGTCATTATCTCAGGCCTAGAGTTTGTAAAGCACTATCTTTTTTAAGTTGTTACTGTTTTTAATTTTGCCATTAGAATGGGTGAAATTTCAAACTTGGGGTTCACTCATTTCACGACATACCTTTTTTTTTTTTTTAAGTTTGAAACCTTATGGAACTGTAAGGTATAGAATACATCACTCAGTAAAATAAAACATCATAATCCACTCTTCAAGGGTAAGTTGGCATACCTCTAGGTCACTGTCAGGAGGTGGGGAGGGATTATTTTTCCGGCCTCTTCCTCGGGACTTTGACCCAGAACTCCTGCAAGTTCTCTCATCGAGGTCTTTGATAGGTGTGGAGGGGCTCTGCACTGTATCAAACTCTCCTAGGAATAACAGAAGTTGTATCGACAATAGCCCTTCATTTTTAGATCACATATGAGTCCTTGTTATTAATTACCTTAAGAAATCCTTATATGTCAGAGAAAGCTCCTCGTATCTCTCCCCTTACCTACACATTTATCTAAAGCTGTATCTGTTCTCACCTCCTTATGTCAGAGTGCAAAGTAGGAGATGTCTTCTTCTGGATCAATCCCATCTCTCCACCTGCAAACTTGACTCCCAACATCACCTTTTAGGGCATCATGCTCCATTAGTTAAACCCTCTCTTATCTTCCTTCCAACTTCTTGCTTCTTGCTTCCACAGACACACTTAAAATCCTTCCCATGACCTTGCCTTTCCACCTAGAAGGTATCTGATTGCTTTCTTCCCTTTTTAAAGTGGTACTCCTTAAAAACATAGTGCATAACAGTGCTGTCCAAAAGAAATAGAATGTGAGCCACAAATATAACCACATCTATAATTTAAAATTTTCTAGAAGCCACTGTAAAAAATGTAAAGAAACATGTAGAGGTAATTTTATTCACATATAGTAACTGGCCCAAGGTCACCTCAGTGTGATCACTTCAGCATGTAACCAATATGAAAAACTATCAGCGACATGTTTTACATAATCCCTTCTTCATACCAAGTCTCTGAACTCCTGTGTGTATTTTACACTTACAGCAGACCCCAGCCTGTACTGGCCACAGGCAAGAGCTCAGCAGCCACATGGTGGCCGACGGTGACAGTGGTGGATGGCACATTTGTTTCCACTTCCTGACACTGGATTTGTCATCATCAGTTCACCAAAACTCTAATAAAACCACTGGGACTTAGAGTCCCCGATAACCACCCAAGCGACAAATGCAATAGACAGACTCAGTCCTTATCTTCTTGGATCTCTGTGCTGTGTTTGATCCTCCTAACCACCACCTCCACAGTGCCATTATTTGGCCGCTGATACCTTGCAGTCTCCTAGTTCTGGAAGCTCTCTCACCAGTCCTTCTCTGTCTAGGAGACGTGGACTCCTTTTCCTCCTTCCATTCCTTGTATGCTGGTATTGAAGAGTTCCAAACTTTGGTCACTGTCCTCCTCATTCCATACCACCTGGGCGCTCTAACCCTCTCATAGGTTAATCACCCTCTCTGTGATGACCCATACACAGATAGATACCTCCAATGAGGCCACATCCTGCAACACTTTCAGACTTTGTACCTAACTGACTTCTGAAGGTCCCACGTGGACATGATTAAAGTCGGTGATGAAGTATGTTACGAGGATGGAGTACTGAGCCTTGGCAAATCTATGGGAGGGGGTTAAGACAGACCGAGGCAACAGTGAGGTGCCATAACACCTCACAAGTCACAAGAGTCAGACTTACTGTATGACTTGGAGCATTTCACTCAGTCTCTGAGTCTCAGATTCTTTGTATATTAATGGGCAATCACTGCTACTTTCTAAATGATGGTGGTAAAAATGATTTATATTTAATTTGCTTTAAATTCTATGCATAAAGCAAAATTTTCTAGGATGGTCTGATGGCAAGCTACATCAAATTTAAATGATACAGTTTTTAAATATAAAGAAGTTATAACCATTATGTTTCATCATAAAATTAAAGAAAAATAATTAGGAAGACAGCCAACCAGTTGCTAATTTAAATAAACAAATCTGAACACACCAGATGAACACTTAGGTAGTATTTTTTCTGAAATGTTCGAAATAAATAGTCATTTTTACATAGCTAATCTCTAATTATTTTTAATGGTTATAACATTTTCTTTGGGAAACACTGTGCATGTCAGGACGGCATCAAAAAAAACATGTCTGTGCTTCAAATATTATTTGCTCTTAAAACACTGTCAGCATATTTCCCATCACAGGTCTCTGCTATGGACTGTTGAGAGCAGCCAGTGTAATACAAAGTTCTTTAGTTTTTGGTTGGATATCACCCTACCATAGAGTAAATGTGTTTGAGCCTACTTGCACAGGTATTAAATGAGGCTTTAGATATTTAAACACATGTCAACTTAAAAAAAAAATCACACAACTTTTTTTTTTCTATTTTTAGTAATTTTTTTTTAACCAGAATTTTCCTAAGGTTACTATGTGGCCTGCAAGTCAAATGTTCTCGTTCGGATAAAATGCTGATTCAAATTAAGCCTCACTTATTAAGTAAGCTTATAACATTTTTTGGATCACATCCTAGAAAAACTTGTCTTTCTACTCATTACAGATCAATTTTCAGCTGCTAACTATCACGAGGCAGCTTTGTTCTTACAAAAATGCAAGAGCTGAAAGGTCAAAAACTTGCAAAATTCCAAAGCCACCGTGCTCAGTTATGGGTGGCCAATGTTGACTAGATCCGTACAGGAGGAGTTTGGCGGAAACCAGCCGGCTATTAAATGAATAAGGAGCCAGCTGCTAAAGAGCAGGTGGAGGAAGAAAGGAAAAGACTGGTCACAAGAAGTGTCCAGGTTTCGATAAAAGTAGGAGCCCTTAAAAGGGCTCTAAGAATTTGGACAAGATATGGACAGAGGGGTTTCGATGAAAGTGAAGGCATATCCTTTTAAGAAAACTATGAAGGGTAGCTCCACATTCATGAAACATTTAGTATGTGCCATGGCCTGCCTTCTTTCTGAAAAAGTTTATGAAATATGTGTTTGGCTCTACTCACTGCTTATTATGTCTGTCGGCTTCTTCCATTTTGTAACCTGGAGCGGTTGTTTGCTTTTTCCTTCATGGGGCTAGAACTTGGTTATATATGTATACTGCACTTTAGTTATTTAGTTAATCAACATTAGGCTATTTGAAGTTTTAGACAATTACAAATAAAGCTACTATAAACATTTTTTTCACGTCTTGTGGACATAAGCCTCCATTCCACTAGGGTATATACTCAGAAGTGGGACTACTGGGTCGGGGGAAGGCATGTATTCATCTTTAGTAGACCCCGACCGCCTTTTTACCAGTGTAGTTATATGAAGTCGCTCTCTGGCTAGCATGAGATTTCCAGTTCCTCCACATCCTTGCCAATATTTGGTATTGCTAGTCTTTTTTATATTAGCTATTGTGGGGGTCTGCTGATATCTCGCTGTAGTTTCAATTAGCATCTTCTTGATGAATAATGATGCAAAACCACTTTATTTGCATGTTTTTTCCCCATTTGGAAGCTTCATTCTTATGAGGAAACTGTTTAAATCTCTTGTCCATTTAAAAAATTGGGTCGTCTTTTTCTTATTGATTTGTCAGAGCTCTTTATTGTAAAGCATTCTGTACACACACCACCACACACACACACATATATGTGTATATATATATTCTTTACATATGTGTGTATACATATATACATGTGTGTATGTGTTTATATATGTGTATATATATGTACATATATATATATATAGAAATATACATATCTGACTTAAATCTCACTTTGAGCCAGTGAATTTGGTCCTTCATTACTCTCTTTTAACAATGGGAGAGTCTCTTATTTTTTCTCATTGCCATGTAGTAGAACATAAGAGACTCTCGAAGACAGAACAATCTGAGGGTGAGGGAGGTGAGGGAGATGAGGGAGGGGGGAGAGGGGGTGACGGACATTAAAGAGGGCATGTATTGGGATGAACACTGGGTGTTATATGTAAACCAATTTGAAAATAAACTATTATAAAAAAATTTTTTAAATAATAAATAAAATGAGAAAAAAAAAAAACAATGGGAAAACTGGAAGTATGTGAGATTTTAAATTAACTTACCAAGATGAAATATCTTGTATGTGGGATGCTGGTATAATTTCAGAATTCCCGCTTTAACCACCAGGCTACCCTTTCTCCCTCAAATGGCAATGGATCCTCCAGGTTACAAAGAGCTCAAACTTTATCTGTTTCCATCCGTCAAAAGAATATATAGGTTTTATAAAATTTCTGGGAAAGTGAGGGCCAATGAATTCCTTGAAAGACCTTCACAGGGAAAAGAGCAGGTCTTTCAGGGTGTGTGCGTGGTATCTGGGCTCCTGCAGGTGCCATCCTTTCTTCTGATAAAGGGCAAAACCAAGAACTTGAGCTCCGCTGGTGATTAAACATTTGTTGACACTTTTTTTTTTTTTTTAAGAGAAAGCTGTTAATTCCAGTGTCTCTGCCAAATTTCACTCAGGTAATTGCAGGAGGGCACACTAATGCTGCAGGGGAGGGAAAAGGCAAATCGGCAGAGAAGTCAAATGCGGTCAGTCCTTTCTATCTAAATCCTCTTGTCAGCTTCAATTAAATAAATGAGCACTTTGCTTTCCTTCCTGTCCTTGTGCGAAATGCCACGAAGCTATGGAAATTCTACTGAGAAACTGGCTTCTTTTCAAAGAGTGAAGCGATCTTACTATATCTTTTACTTCTCTGAAGCACTCGTAAAGTTTAATTAGCTAATGTATTGCAATGTTTGCCAAGGTCTCAGAGTAAAGGATACTATTACGAATTACTCATTATATTTAATTTTATACATGTTTAAAATACTGAAAAAGGAGAATTTCAATGTGCTAATTAGTCATCAAACTTTCTGAATGCAAATCAAAAATATACCCAAGATAATCTTCGCTAAAGGCAAAAGGAGATCTTTATAAAGGCAATAAACTAAAATATCTGTTCTTAATCAGCATGCTAAAGTTTCTTTAAATATACTGTCAAACTGCCTAATAAGGTAAATAAAGTCAATAACTGATTGCTATGTGCAGTTTCCAAACAACATCAGTGGTTACCAACTGCGCTAAGGCTTTTTCTCGGGCCGACACTATAAATGATGAATAATTATTCCTTAATCAGTACAGAAATGAATAACTGCACCTTCCAAGCTTTAGATATTTAGACCCAACCTAACGCCAGTTAGGGTTATCTCTAAACCACAACAGCCAGCTGTCTTTTATAGAACATAAAGTATGTTTCTATTTTTAAGGTGAGAGAAGCCAACAGTGCATGATTTATGAACAATTGTGGATGTAATTGTGAGGGCTCTGATTTAATTCCAAAATGCAGCGCTGCTTAATGGGGAACACTTTTCATACCCTTGAACTAAGTACCTCAACTTTCATCAATAATGAATCCCGTAGTTATCAACTTGTTTGCTTTTTGGATGTGTGCCAGACCTGAAAAGGTAAAATCAGACTTAAAACTACCTTCTCTGAAGGTCTGGGGTCACAGACTCCCCTAAAAATTCCAGACATGTGTATTGTTATAATTTTGGTGAAGAGAAGATAATAAAGTAAAAATGATCTTGTCTTTAAATTCAACAGAAAGTCTAAGAAGATCTGAAAATTATGTCAAACTATATTTGTTGGCATTAGCAATCAATGGAAAGCTGAAGAAATTGTATCCTGAGAGCGAATATGAGAATGTTCCATGTGGATGTGTCATACTAACGTCATACACTGAGAACATCTACATGCTTGCATTTAGTATTGTAAGTATAAGCAAAACAGCTATTCTGAATAATTTTTTTAATTTATTTCTGAGAGACATAGAGACAGAGAGTGAGCAGGGGAAGGGCAGAGAGGGAGGGAGGCACAGAATCTGAAGCAGGCTCCAGGCTCTGATGAGCCATCAGCACAGAGCCCGACGTGGGGCTCGAACCCACAGACTGTGAGATCTGACCTGAGCTGAAGTCAGCCACTTAACCGACTTGAGCCACCCAGGTGCCCCTGAATAATTGTTAACTTTTAGTTAATAGAAGCATCCATCTGTGTCTATCCTGCAGAGAAAACTCTTGTGATGATACGGAAATTAGAGCTAAATCAACCTTTTACTCAAAGTGTTAACCAGGGCATACCAATACGGTTTTCACTCATGGTAGTTCTATTCTAGTACCGGTCTGCCTGGCCCTGTCTATCATTCAGTCTCCAGTTCCTTGATCGTCAATTACTTCTGTAATTTTGTTTTTGAACAGAGTCGTCCTACCCTGTTCTCTCCATGCACTTACTACTGAGAAAAATCCTTCCCACTGCAGTAAGATACCTCCTTATCTAAAGTATCTCCACTGTCTGTGAAGCAAGTATTCTGAAATCACTCATTCTTTAAATTAAGGTCATATTCTTGATGAAACGCAAGTACTGACTCCAAGAGGATCAAGAGAGATTTAAAACATGGGATTTAGGCTGAAATGAGGTTCAGGTGGGTAAGGCTCTGAGGCTTAATATTTAAGGGATTTGAGAATGAAAGCCTCCTTCAATTTTGTACCCCTGGCTTTCCTAGCTTTACCTTAGTCCTGGCCCTGCACAGGATACAAGTACTCAGAAAGGCTGAGGCTAGATGAAAAGCCTAAACAGGAGCCTTAAGGGAACAAGGACCAGAAATTCAAAGGGGCTGTGTGGTCACAGGAGAGAGGATCTAAAGTGAAGATAAGGAGAAAGAAACTGAAATATAGGTGCACCAAAGACAAGGTTTAGTATACGTACTAGAACATTTTTCCTCAGGTCCACAGTTTTGTTAGAGACTCTATTTTGAAGAGGGAACCAAACAAAAAGGATGTCACCATTTCATCAATTCATGTTATGAGCATATATATTGGGTCTTCCTTAAAGTATCAGCTTTATTCTCATTTCTTTTTGTCCAAATTAGTTTTCTTGTTCATATTCCCTTTTTTGACACTCATAGAATTTTAATTATTTGCTTGCTATTTGTTGTTTATCAAATGGAAGCTAAAGGAATGCAGAGAGCCCATTCACTACTGGAACAGTAATCGGCACCTAATAGTCACTCAATAAATAATTGTTAAATGGCCTTAAGTCTTCTTGGAATCACTGGTCCGATTGAAAAGAATTTATAGTGTTGTGCCTGTGTTTCCCTGTTTTCTTGCCCTTCCAACACTGGATGAAAAAGAAACTGAGATGAGCCTGAATGTTGCAAATAACTGAAGTCATTAAAAAAAAAAATAAAAGGCTGAACATACTAATGGTGTTTATAAAAGTTCTTAACTTCATTTTCTTTATTGAATCTTGATAGCTCCTTATATATTCTGGATATAAGTCCTTTATCAGATGTGTTTTGCAAGTACTTTCTCCAAATCTGTGGCTTATCTTTTTATTCTTGTACAGTGTGTTTCAAGAGCAGAAGTTCTTGATTTCATGAAGGCTAGTTTCTTTCCTTACAGAGATTGTGTTTTTAACGTTGTCCCTATAAAATCTTTATGCAACCCAAACCCACAAAAATTTCCTCCATGTGTTCTTATAGAAGGTATACAGTTTTAGATTTTTTTTATGTTTGTTTAGTTTGAAAGAGATTGTGTGAGCAGGGGAGGGGCATAGAGAGAGATGGAAAGAGAGAATCCCGAGTAGGCTCCACACTGGCAGCACAGAGCTGCACGCAGGGCTTGATCTCATGAATCATGAGATCATGACCTGAGCCAAAATCAAGAGTCAGACACTTAAACCACTGAGCCACCCAGAAGCCCCTACAGTTTTAGTTTTTATATGTACTGTATATGGTATGAGATACAAGTCATGGTTCTGTTTTGGGGTTTGCTTCTTGTTCTTGCTGTGATTGTTGTTGTTATTTTTGCATATGGATGTCCAATTGTTTCCAGTACCATCTTTTGAAAAACGAACAAAACCCTTTATTTTCCAATTGCTTTTTGCACTTTGGTCAGAAATCCATTTTCTAGTGTATGTATATGGGTCCATTTCTAGAATCTCTATTCTGTTCCACTGTTCTATGTTTCTACCCTTTTGCCACTACCACACATTTCTGATAACTGTACTTTTCTAATAAGTCTTGAAATCAGGGAATGTCAATCCCCAAACTTTGTTCTTAGTTTTCAAAATGATTTTGGCTACTCTATTTCCTTTGCCTTTCCTTGTGATATTAGAACCATTTTGATGACTTCTCCAAAAAGTCATGCTGGAATTCTGGATAGGATGACGATGAATCTCTACTAAATTTGCTTCTAACCTTAAATGCTTCAGCTGCATGAGCAAATCCAAGTCCAGTAGCGCTGCAGATAAGCTTCAGACAACGAAGAGTACAATGGATTTTAAGTAAGTGCTAATCAGACAAAGATATTAAACTACTTACTAATAGCCTACAAATCCTAGGAATGTAGGAAATGTTCACTGGCTAGAGCTACCGATGACTCACCGAGATGAAGGAGTGACACAGTCTCTCAAGCTTAAAGGAAATATTATCAGTTACACCCAAAGAAGATAATGTTACAGCTTTTCTAGGTTGTCAAGATCTTTAAAGAAAGAATTACTTAGGCAAAAGGTCCACCGGCCTTTTTGTATCCATATTCATATTTTACACACACACACACACACACACACACACACACAGTCATTTGAAATGAAAATCTCCTAGCCATCCATATCTAAAAGAAGGGTTTTCTGAAATGCCAGAAGAAATGCCTCGTCTTCTCCAGTCGCACTGGCACGGATTAAACATCGGCATAATTCTATGAGACCTTTCAGCCTTGCTTCTGAACACTGTTCTGTTTCTCCATATTCTCAGACCCAGCAAAACATAAAAGTATTTCACCTGGATGAAGATCTGTACCTGGTTGGCTAGTGAGTCCCGGGAGAGATTCCTGCAACTGGTAGGTTGAGGTGGAGGATGGTGTGCCGTCAGCTGTGTTATTTGATGTCATATACGCTCCATACGTCGATGCTGAGTAATACTGTGCATACTGGTTTTGGCCGAAGGCTGTGTAGGATGGATAATCCTGAAATAATGATTGAGACATGTGTGTGCTTGAAAGAGAACTTACTCCTGGCATGCTCCGAAGAAAAGCGATCACTATGGCAGCCGAAAGATGAGTGTTTGGCCCCACTGTTTCAGAGCCCACAGTTTTGAGGGGATTCTAGCGAGTGTACACAGTTGTGAACGACCCTGGTGGTTTTGCAAACCAGGTCCCGCACATAATTCTTAATCTGCCTGAAGGTTGCATATTGCTTCACTTCTCTATAAGCATTTATCCAAGCACGTACATCATAAGGTCTTATGTACTGGGAGAGGAGAGGAGAGAAGGAAATGGAATGAATTCATATCCACGGCACTAGTTCTTACACATCTTTTAATATCACCGGTAAGGAGATGGTATGGCTGCCCTTCGCAGTTTCCCTCGGGACCTCAGTCTGCGTTACTGTGATTTCTGTTACCTTTCTAGGTTACTCTTGATAATTATGCATGAAATCAAGAGTAAATACAGGAAAACGGATAAGAGAGTTTTTTACCCATCCCTTTATAGGCTATATGTCATCTAAGGTCTCGACATAGAAGTCTTAAGTGAGGTTTTCAAGTATTTAGTTACAGAGAAAAAAAGACGTGGATCAAATCCTCCGACCTCCTTTTTATTTAAAAATCCTAAAAGCCTTAAAGTGATCTAAATAATCCTTCAAAATCCTTTTACATATTAATATAACAAATAAAAATTTGTTGCAATGTTGGTGTTTAATGTACCTAGCATGTTTTAGCCCAAATTGTTATCAGTGATGGCAAATCCTTGCTCAGGATTAAGATTCCCTGGTACATATTCCTAAGGGAACAAAGATCCACATTTGATGTGGTTCCCCCCCAAAAAGAAATTCTTTATATAAGT
This sequence comes from Paguma larvata, assembly GCA_030068075.1. NCBI lineage: Eukaryota > Metazoa > Chordata > Mammalia > Carnivora > Viverridae > Paguma > Paguma larvata. The sequence goes on along the minus strand of CM057829.1, from coordinate 117,700,794 downwards.
AAATGCGTGCATAAGCAAATATGTGTGTTATCAGAGAGGATTAAGTACAGGTGACCCGAGAACAGCAAGGCTTTGAATTGGGCGGATCCACTTACACATGGATTTTTTTTTTGATAAATAAAATGAAATACTGCAAATGTAAGAACTGTAAGTATTGTAAGAATACAATATATAATACATAAAACATATAAAATATCTGTTAATTGACTGTTTATGTTATCAGCATGACTTCCTGTCAACAGAGGGTTAAATTTTGGTTATGTTTTGGAGGAGTCAAAAGTTATACGTGAATTTTTGACTGTGTCAGGGGTTGGTGCCCCAACTTCCATCAATCATGTTGTCTGGTCCAACTCTAATAAGGTGAAAAACTAAAATTCTATTTGTCTGTTAATTTCAGGACCTGATGTTCCCCATTACTGCCTATAATCCAAGGAAAAAATCTCTCAGCAATACTTAGACAACATAATTTCTCAGAGGAAAACATGTAGGTCGTACTTACTTTATGTCAGGCACTGTTCTAAGACTTTAAGTAGATGTACTCATTTATTCCTCACAACCTCCTATGTGGTATTATTACCCCATTTTACTCTGAAGGGGATGACGGTGGAAAGTGGTTAAGTGACCTGCTCAAAGTCAGACAGCTAGCAAGTTCCAGAACTGGAAATGGAACCCAGAGAGGCTGACTCCAACATCTGTGTGCTGAAGCTCTCCCGGGGCTGCTAATGCCCATACGGGAAGATGAAGTTACTCACAGGAAAGTTCCAGGCTACTAGCTACTTGTGACTAAAATGTCTTATTCTATTCAAACAGATCTCAATGATCTCTCCTTCTCTTCATTTCCACTACTGCCACCCTAGTCTAAGTTACCTTCACTTCCCGCTAGAACCGATGGACGGTTTCTCTAATTTGTCTCATTTTTAGGTTTGGCGTCCTCCAAAGGGCCGGAAGCCAGAGTAATCTTTTCAAAACATAAACTGTATGATGCTATTCTCCTGCCCCAAATCCTTTAATAGCTTCCCATTGGGCTTGGAATAAAATTGAAATCCCTTACTGTAAACTACAGAGCCCTACGCCTGCAGAGCCCTGCCTATCCTCACAAATAAGTTTCCCATCCACCCTCATGCACAGACTAAATCCTACCTTTCTTTGAATTCATTGGCACACCAAGGTTGTCACTTCTCAGGGGTTTGGTACCTACTACTTCCCATGCCGCAAACATCCTGGCCCTCCTTCTTCACCAAACTCTTAGAAGCTTTGGCCTGAACATTGCTTCTATAGATAAGCCTTCTGCAAAATCCTCCCTACTAAATATTAGATTTCTATTAATATTTTTAATAGGACCCTGTTCTGTCTCCTCCTGCTTTCCAACTCTATATTTACTTATGTGTTTACTGGTTTATTGTTTGCTTCTTTCAGTAATTCAGAAGTTCCAGGAAGCAGGAGCCAGGTCCTATCCACTCCTGTCCCCACTTACATATCCCCAGCACATAGACCAGTTCTTAATATATAATAACTACTTGGTAAGTATTAGCTAAAATAATAGACTGGTATTCAAACCATGGTCCAAAATACAGGTTATGTTATATTGGAGCCACTGTATTTAAACTTTTTCAGATGGTACTGGATCTATTTTATAACATAAATCTTTCTTCTCCTTTATGGATCTTTTTTAAATCCTCCCAAGTAGAACAGAGTAGTCTTTCTTTTATGCTACCACTTTGCCCAGCATATATTTCTATTATTATATTCATTATATCCTACCCTCTCTGTTCATATTATTTTCATATCTGTTTCTATAGAATTGCTTCCTTCCAGACAGCAGAGAACAATGACATCATGTTTGAATCTTCAATGCCTAGTTAAAAGTCTAAAGTATAGTAAGTGCTCAATAAATGTTTGCTATATCAATAAATAAGTAAAATTAAGCTACCTGGAGTCTCAATATTTTAAAATATAAAATAGGCATACCGGCTTTGATGTTTAATGTTTTAAGAAACCATTTTTCTAACTAGTGCCAAATTACACAGTTTAATCTATCAAAAATATTATTTTTCCACATTGTTTAATAATCATGATTTCTGCTTTGCCTTTTGTTAATTTATAAAAATTAAAAGAAGGCAATTAAAATAATTCCTTCAGTATATCCAAACAGTGCACTTGTGCAATAAATTAGATTTTAGAAAAATAAAAGCCCAACAATTCCGTTGAAGTAAATAGTGTACTGCCTACCAAGGAAATCAACGACCCTTGTATCTCAACTACTCTGAGCATGACTGAGAACTAAGGAATAAGGACAAAAGATTCTCGTGTCATTATGTTCACTCCTCAGAAGTATTCACTTTTGTTCCACACATAATTCTAACAAACTAGATTTCAAAACTCACAAGATACTAAGAAAACAAAATTAGGACGGGGACTAAGGACTGCTAGAGGCAAGCACAGTGACGAAAGCAAAAAAATGACAACTGTCAGGAAAATAGGAATCAAACTTCATTAAAATGAATCACAGAACCAAAAGAAAGACAAAAATCCAAGAGGCATTTTGTTTAATAACAGAGATTTCGGATTAAAAATGTCACAACCTAATTACTGGTTGTCATTCAACCTCTTAATTAATATTCACAATAACTTATCAAAAAATAAAATTCTGTTTAAGACAGCTTAAGATAACATGAAAATATGCAACATATTTTGCAATTTTATGCCAAATGATTAAAATAATCACTGTTTAAAGGTTTAAAGGGCAAACTTTTAGCAACCAGAAAACCTAAAATATCCAGATTAATACAGATCCCAAGAATTCTAGATACCTAATTTTTACTACTTTGAAATGCGATCTTAACTGTAAACAAAGAAATCTTTTTCTAGGAGAATACGCACTTACATGACAACCTAAAACTATTCTTTGAAAATCTGAAACAGTTATAAAATGCCGAAATACGAAAAAAGTTACAATACCTGTTGCGAACCGCTAAAATTCGTTGAATTGGAAACTGAATTATTTGCATAAATAGTAGATGATGGGGCAAAACTAGAACCTAGAAATAAAGAATAAATTGCATTTATAAAGTATTTCTTTGATAAATAATAAAAACATTTCACTTTGCAGAATTCAATGAGAGAAATATATTTTAAGTTTTGTTAAGGCAACGAAATGTGAAATTTGAAGTTGAGAAATTTATAAGGAAAAATGTGCTTAGCTCTATCCTTCTTGTGACAACAGTTAAAGTCTTTGGTAAGGATGTCTGTTGGACTTAAGGACAGCAGCTAACCTTTAATGGTTAAATGTCTTGAAGAGCAGACGTTCTCAAAGAATAAAATATTATGCAGAGTAGTTCTAAGAAACTACTGGAACTTTCAAATGGTCATAACAACTGCATATGCACAAAAAACCAGTTGAGTTAACATCTGAATGGGGTCAGCTTAGGAAACAAACACAGAACCCACTTAGAATTAATGCTTATAGCAACCTGTCTTTTCTTTCTTCCTATGTCCTTTCCTTAGAACCAAGAAGGATGTGAACTAGGGCTCAGACTCAAGGGAGAGCTTTCATATTGCAATCGCCTAAGGTTTGAGAGCCTTCTAAAATTTTACTACAAGGTCAGAAGTTTAATTATTTCTTTTTAATTAGGGCAAAACAAGTGTAATATCAATTTAAAGATTATTTTTTTAATTTGTTCTATGGAGGGATGCCTGGGGGGCTCAGTCGGTTAAGTCTCTGACTTCAGCTTGGGTCATAATGTCACGGTTTTTGAGTTTGGGCCCCGCATCGGGCTCTCTGCTATTCGTATAGAGCCCACTTCAGGTCCTCTGTCTCCCTCTTTCTCTTCCCGTACCTGCTCTAACACACTGTCTCTCTCTCTCAGAAATAAACATTAAAAAAAATACATATTCTATGGAACGTACCTGTGAAGAAGTAAAATTAAAGACTATTGACACAGCTGATTGTTTTTTTAATTATTTTTTAATGTCTATTTATTTCTTTTGAGAGGGAGAGAAAGAGACAGAGAGAGAGAGACAGAGAGAGAGAAGAAAAAAATGAATCCCGAGCAGGCTCTGCACTGTCAGTACAGAGCCCAATGCGGGGCTCAATCTCACAAACCATTAAGATCATGACCTGTGGCAAAAATCAAGAGTTGGACCCTTAAATGACTAAGCCAGCAGGGCACCCCTGATTATTTTTATTAACTCTTGATATGTTTTATTAATGTGTTTTGAATTGCAATAATATTATGTAATTAACAGGAACTGACCTGGCCCAGAATATCCAATATGAAAGTATTTTGGAGAATAAGTGAGAATGTACTCACGGTCGCTTTAATGCTGCTACCTGAAGCTGTGTGGCTCACTGTGGCTTTAGATTGTATGTAATTACATTTCTACCTACATTCTAGGTTAAAAGAGACCGGCTACGTTAGCCAGAAAGGCTAAAGTCTAAGTAATTAATTTCATTCTAGTCGATGAACTAAAATTTCAATGGTAGTTGATTAAAATATGTTCATGTAGCCCCAAATTTATGACTAACACAATGGACGAAATGATGGAAACAAGCTTTTAATGTTTCACTATGTCACTAAAAGTCCTTCTGCAACTACTATGAATTGATCAAATATAGAAGCAAAATTAAATACTCGTATACAGATGATTTTTTTCAGGGGGAGGTGCAAATTATATAAATATTCCTATTAAGAAATATAGTATTAATAAAAAGGTATTTTAGGAAGGAATAGAAAAGCCACAACCATTCAATGGTAAATAGGACTTAGGAAAGTGCTAACTCGATTTTAAATATAATCAAAACAGCATTACGTACGTAAAGAGTACTGTCATGAATCTTTGAATGTCACGTAAGTAGATGCCAAATGTGTGACCGGCGTGGCCTGGAGGCTACTTGGCTTAGTTTTATGCAACTTAAGTTTAAGTATTTAAATTTGGTATGGGGCAGGTTTCTTGATGTATATTCAATTATTTTCATCACACTTTTCCTTATTATTTGTCTTTCCTGATGTGAATAGCAGTGCCAAGTAAAAACATTATCGTGGATGCATATTCCTAGTCTGAAGCCAAGGAGTCTCATTCAAAGAATTCATCCTCAGGTAACACGTTTCCGGTGTGGCTACTTACCTGGCATCTGGTAGGAGTAAGGCGTCTGGCCCGGCTGTGGGGTAGAAAAGCCCGGGCTGTAACTGAGGCACCCACTCTGCAACGGGGACTGAGTCTGTGAAAGGCCACTCTCTGTCTTGATGCCTGGCAACATCACGCCCAGATCTGTTTGGAAAATGCACGTGCAAACCATTTAATTAATAAAATGACCGTGCTTCTGAGTTGTAGTTTATATTAGAATACATAACCACTGGCCGACAGGACTGCCCGTTCACAACCACGGGAAAAGAAAGAAGAGGAGAAATACCGTAAGTGGGCAGGCTGTAGGGCTGTCCTGTCTGTGAGTAGGCTGTGTAGACGGCTGGCTGCTGCATCCCCGAATACTGAGTCTGGCCTGCGTAGGCAGACATTGTTTGAGCTGCTGGTGTAGAAAGAATGTGTGGATAGGGCCTAAATATCAGAAAAATAGCATTACTGTGGCAACAAAGACTGCACATTAATTCAGACAGCTTAGATTCAGTGAAACCTTATAATTGCCAGGAGGTAATCCTCTTCTTTATCCACAACACAATTGTAACAACAAGGGAGGGACAAGAGGCTGAATGTCGGGAGCCCAGGCTCTGCTCCAAATCGGTCTAATGACTTTGGACAAATAGTTTAAACTCCCTAAAGACGGACACCTCACCTCTAAGATGAGAAATGTGGATCAGACATTATATCTCAAGTCTCGTCCGGGTCTATAATCCTTGTTTATATCTGAAATTGTACCCCCAGTTGATGCGCAGACAAGGGAGTGGAGTACAGGCCAGTTAATATGCTCATGAGCACACTTCTCACTAGGACTGAACTAACGCTATGCGACGGACACAGGAGTCATCAACAGCCCTCCCAAGAACTCTCTACCGAACTGGAAATCTTAAAAAATAAATTAATTAATTAATTAAAATTAAAATTAAAAAAAAATAAAGAAGAAGAGGAAAAGAAAGGCAAAAGGAAGGCGGCTGCTTCCTGAAAAGAAATGGAATGCCATTCCCTTTGTCATGCCAATTTTACAGAATGTTCCCAAATGGACAGCCAAACATCAGCCTGTGTTTCAGGGCAAAGTCTGTAGCTGCTACAGAAAATAACGTTTAAACGTGTGTGAATCACGGATCCAAAATCTTAACGTATCTGGCTGATGGTAACCAAATTCAAATATACGCTTAACATTGTTCAATTTGAAATTCCTACCGTGTCCTCAATAAGTCGACTACTTTTGTTGTCAAGATGAGAAAGCATGTTATTTAAAAATAGGTTTTTTAGAACTTGAAATCCAGTGAAAACGATATAATGATAGAACAAACGATGAAGTGCTAACGTTTGAATAAAATGTAATCTTTTTAGATTTTCCTTAAGCCGCTCAGCATTTTTTGCACTTTCATTAAGAAACCCGTGTTTTTCGGTTTGAGCTGGATGCCTTGCTCAGGGTATGTAAATCACCAGAATGAAGGAAATCGTCTGGAGGAACACGAGTGTATCTCTATTTCTAGATTTGTACAGGATATTTATCTATATGTCTAATCCACCCAACTAATCCGTCCAAGTTTCTATCTATTCCACTATCCATCTATAACGCATTTATGTACATAGACATAAATGTATCCCAACTTGAAGTTATGTTGTGTGAATACAGATTACTAAAGATAACCCTGAAGACTTATTCTAGCAAATCTAAAAGAATCTATTGACCACTTACTTGGAAGGATAGAGTTGTGGGGAATATTGATGCGCTGATCTGGGGCTGTAGCCACTACTAGTGATTACTGTAAGACACAAAAACCAGTGCAAAAAAAATTGCTTCATAAATACGTTTCACTAGAAGGACAAAACCAATTCGAAGACATTATCATGTTAGAGAGATGTTTCTTAAAATTCACACATTTTCTAAACAGAAAAATTTCATTTTCTAGGCAGAAACAGATGCCTCAACATTTTCTTCTAATCGAACTGCTTCAAGTTCGCTGAGAGAATGGAATGAATTCTTTCCACAGACCCCTTCCCTCCGTCACTCTTCTACCTTCTCATATCAGTAGCAAACTCTTATGGATTTATATGTATGAATACTTCTTTGATTACAGGTACTTAAGATCTCATGAGATAAAAGTCGATTTTTAAAATTTACAAACTTCATGTTTTAAATTCCAAATACATGACAGCCACATACTGCTCTTCCTCCACATTTATCCTACTAAAAATACACTAAACTTAAAAAACAAAACAAAAAAACATGAAGTCCGAACCTTCATTTCAAAATTGTAAAACACTATCATTTTCTATTTCCTCTCATTGTACTAATCAGGTGAGTAGTTAAAAATGTAGACTCCGAGATATTCGAGTAGTAGTTGGCACATGGAGAGAGAGTGTGAGTGATGAGGCCCCACTTCTTAAGAAACGTGATTGCAAAGTACAGCAGCAATCATATTTACAAACATATTCTGAACTCTCAGAGAGAGGACTTCTGCGGGAAGAACTTCAAGATGAATGTTGGGTCCTATTAACGTTTTGCCCCAAACTGGAATACATTCAGAAATCTGGAAGTTTCTCTTTCCTTTCGCCATCTGCCTTGACTAAGACAGATGTATTGCAAATACATGGACTCCAAAGTGTGCAGGCAGGTCCCTCAGAGCCAATCCATACTGGGCGAGCACACAGAGTGTCTTTATTAGGCCATCTGCTGTTCATTCACTTTTCAAAAAGATTAAAGTAGTACACAAGGCAGCGCTGGAATTAGTTTAGTCTAATCAATCATGGTTCTACTTCAAAGTACTATGTCCCTTCTAAGTTGTTCATAATAATACTGGAGCTAAACTTTTAGAATTGTAAAAGTGACAAATAGGTTTAGGTTGCTAACTATTTTATGAAACATGATATATTTCTATATCCAAGTGCTATTAAGTACCCTTGTGATCTGTCATTTCATAAACACATAGGATTGAATGTATTTAAAATGCTATCTGGCCTGTACGCTCTGAGTATGGAAAGAATATTATAGTTTTCATAGCGATAGTGCAGAAAGTATGTTTTCAAGGATATTATGAATCAATTTGGAAAATCGCTGAATATGACTAGAGGTGTGTCATGTCCTACCAAGCAAAATCTAAGTGAATTAGCTATATATATTTGAACATGAACTGACCAATGAACTATTTTCTACTTTAAAATAAAGACATTAACATTAGGCTGCCCTGTGTAGGATGGTAATGTCTTAATGTTAATACGTTAATATTAATGTCTCTTAATGTTTAAAACTTTGAAATCAATTTCATGAGGACAAGTTTTGTTTTGTTTTGTTTTTTACACCACAGGCACGAAATGTATTACATAATAGCAATAGTGTTATTCCACAGGAAATCCACTCTGATTCATTAACTCACAATAGTGAGTACTCTGTTTGGCAAAAATATGGTTAAATGAGGCATAACTCCATGTGTTTTTGGGTCTTATTTATAAAACGTCGCTCTGGCACACTCAAGACTTTACAGTAATCAGTTCATCTCAAGACTGTAAATCACAAGGCTTTTCTGAAGAGACATCAAATAATGAAAAGAACGATTCACCACAGCAGCTTTTATAAAATAAGCCAAAGAGCAAAATTATTTCAGAAAAAAACCCTCTCATATATCTGAATGGAAATCTGAATATATAGGATGCTTCCTCCCTCAAATGAATGAATCTAGACAGTCATGAAAGTAATGTGCCCATAACCGTATCAAGGCTCAACATTTAAATTTCATACTGTCTATATTTTCACTTTCTAAACAGAATGCAAAACCTTCGGCTCAGGAAACTAACATGTTCATATAAAACTTGGAGAGTTTATGCTTCTTACTTAAAATTGATACATTTATTCTAACTCATGAATCTGCAGATAATGAGAAACAACAAAATTTGACTAAGGTGGGGTGAGATTATGCTGACCAAAGTAAAGTCCATTCCTACACAGGACAGCCTCATCTCGTCTGGAATACCAGGTACAGATTTGGGAGACTTTCCTTTTATTCCCTATTGTCATTTTCTTAATCAGGAGGCATTACCCAAAGCATTCAACTCCTTACACTTCATCGGCTCTGCATAGAAACGTCAGGAAGCTGCTTGTTTTCAAAATGTCCTGAGAATTAATCACAACACATTTCTATACAGTATTACCAGATTCTCAGAGGGTGATGCAAACAATTTTAAAGTTTTACTCTAATTACTGTGACACCTTAGACCAGTGACTCCCAAAGGGGGAGCAGATGGGGAATGAGGGAGGCGGGTAGGCAGAAATTTTGCCTGTCAGGGGACATTTAAAATGTCTGGAGACATTTTTGGTTGTCATACTGCCATTCTGGGATAGATGGTAGGGGTGCTGCTAAACACCTAACGGGGGACAGATCTTCCACTAAAAACAAACAAACAAACAAGTTAGCCAAATTTTTAATAGTACTGCTATTGAGAGTCTCTGACCTGGAACGTTGCCCAAAAGAACCTGGTCCCTGGTGCTAGAAATGTTCTATAGCTGAGCTGTCCGACACGGTGGCCTCTAAAAGGCCACATGCAGCCATTAAACACTTGAAATGTAACTGGTGTAATTAGTGATGAAATTTTTTCTTTTACCAAATTTTAAATAGTTTACACTCAAATAGCCACATATGACCAGTGACGACTAGACAACACAGCACAGTCCTGGGTAATTCTTAAATGAAAACTGGCAAACTATTTGTAAAGATAACGTGAGTGAATCTTAGACAGGATGACTGCTTACAGATACTTCGTTTTCCATTTTTGTATTTTCCAATGGGGTCTTAGAGAAGGGACGCCCGGACTGACCGGAACACTGTTCTATACTCATTTATACCAGGCCAGCTGGGAGGTCTGGCCTGTCTGGCCTTAAGCACCTTTAACTTATCTGTGCCTCTGTATTCTTGCCTATAAAGCAGATCAGAGACCTCCGTAATTCCTTCTGGAGCTAACATTCTACGATTTTGTCATTTAGCTTTCAATTAATGGGTGGTAGGCTACTTAAGGATGTCAGCAATTACTTAGTAATTCCATTCCTTTCCCTAAAGATGTGTTCACAAGCATTTACTCTGCGGAAAGTTTACAAGAGTTATGGTAGGTGCGCAATAAGAAAGCTAGAGTAAGCGGGTACCGATCTATCTCCCGGGAGGCCAGTGACTTGCTAGAAAGGATACAGATTAGCACATGTGAGTCTCTCTGCAGACTGTATGAATTATTACCTCTTTCTGTCTGGAGTACTACTATTTATGTGAATACCTGGTAACTGCCCCCAATCAGTGTGAACAAATGACACGGGACCATCTCTATCTATAAAAATCAAATGTATGCTCCAATGATATTACACTCAAGGACACACCTCAACTCTGTTCACATGAAGCACACCCACATAAAACCTTTGTACGTGAGAATATAGATAAAACCTAAGATATATTACAGGAGAGTAACAGAACCAAGGTGTAATTACCACAGGTTCTTTTCTAGGTTTACTGCTCATCTTAGGGCTATTCAGAGTCCTCCCCGGGTTTAAAAAAAAAAAAAAAAAGTCCTTTCACCGGATAATAAATTCAACAAAATATCGTAACTTAAAATCTTTAACGAAGTCAACTTAATGCGCGTCATTTGGGCCCACCTGGGAGTTATCAGGTATTTATATTTAAAAGGATTGATGTTTAAAGACATGCTATTGTTCTCTTTGAAGCACAGAGTCGGGGTAGTGCTCTCAGGCTGGGTCCTAATGCAACCAGCATGTGTCTTCCTGCAGCCCATTAACCTTTAATACTTGTCACTCAGCTGCTTACACAGGAGGATTTTTTTAAACCCGGAGAGGAAACAAGGTTATTTAGAAGGAATCAAATGGATAGTTTTACATCTCGAATGTTGGGAGAGAAGGGGGTTTTTATGCCATTTAAATGGACAAGTTAAGGGAACAAAGGCAACTATTACAACCTAATTATTAAATTAAACACTGTATAAAATAATTACTAAGGAAGCCAGCTCTGCCTCTTTCCAACAAGAACGTCTTGCTGTCAACCGAAAATCCAGCAAGATGATTCCCAACAGAATTTTTAAAAACACACAGTTTTGCGACAATGAGGTCTCAAAAAAAAAAAAAATTAGTCTCTTGCTAAGTTTATAAAAGTCTGCATTCTCAAAACTCCTCTTTGGTATTTATGCTGCGTATTCACTAGGAAGATGACGAGTGTGTACCCCGATGTGTACGTAGCAACACATGAGCTTAAGGCTTTACCTGACCCAGTAAAAGTGTCAAGGGCTCCGTCTCCAGTGGTGGTGGCCGCTTCACTGCTGTTCAAAGGCTCTGTTTTGACTGCAAGGAGAGACACTATGTAGAAGAATAAGGACATGTGAGTTTTATTTCTAAATTTTTATCAAAGACGCTGACTGTTCCACTAGCGGTTTTCCACGCGCCCGTGGGCATGCAAGAGAAAACTTGAGAAGTTGATGAGGAGAGTTTTGTTAATTTAGCTTCTAAAAAATGGACATGCATTTATAGAGGATTTAACACCAAAAAAAAGAGGGTTTAATATAAAAATCCCCTGACCGAGCTAGTTCCTCTCAGATCTGGTTTTCAAAGGCAGTCAACCTTATAAAGGGAAGCAGCGGCCCACTTCTTTGTGTTTGTGACTCACCTAAGCACACTCTGCTGTTATAGTCAAAAGACAGAAAAAAGGAATCACAGTCAGTCTTCAGAACATTTAATCCAAATCACAACAATGAGATTTACTAGCCTATATTGTATTCTTCCCAAGGAGCTATTAAAAAGACAAAAAGATTGCCTGCCTAAGAGGACAACAAAGGCGAGTGCAAATATGGAAACCAGGGGCCTGCTCCTGTGACGGGTGGACAATGAGGCACTCGGTAAATTTCTGCTCTAAAAAATTACTAAGGAGTCATAAAATGTTGGGCCTTTTATTTTAGCGGTATAACGTAACAATTTTTAGTGGATTACATAGATAAGCAGAGAGAAAGATGATTTCTACGGCAGCAAGTACATCTTCTGAAAACCTTCTAATAGGTTATTTCTACTTTGAAGTGGTATATTGGGCCAAAATCTTCACTCGGGAATGAGGTAAGCTGGCGTGTATAATCGTCGTCATTAGATGCAGTCCGTGGGGGAGGGGAGCTGTGAAAAAGCCGCCACCTGTTTTTGTCACACCGTATTTTCCCCTTGTGGACAACGCTCTGCCACATATATCACAGCAGCGAGGGGATAAACTAAATTATTTTCTACTTAACACCTCTTATGTTTCCCCGTCATAAGTGGACTGATGTAGTTAAGTAAGTGAGAAGCAAGCAAAAAACTGTAAAGAAGAAAGCTTAAGACTTAGCCAATCATGGACAAATGTGGCAAAAAAATAGTGGGATCAGAGCGTCCCCATCAACCAAGCAAGTCAGCAATGTAACTCTGTTAGAAAAGCAATTAACTGACAGAGAAACATGCAGTAATGATTAAGCTCTCTTTCCACATAAACAGAATTGACTGGACCCTCTCTCGGTGAGCCCTGCGGTTAATTTAGCATCCATGATTTAATAATGTCATGAAGATCAGATGGAAGATTCGGGGAGAACTGTAAAGGTTGGAAAGAAGAAGTAAAGAAATTGGGATTACTTATCCCAGCAAAAAGGAAGTTTAAGGTTGACCTAATTTTCAATAGCAACGATAATGTAAGAATTAGCGTCTAGTTATTTGTATCATGATAAATAATGAACTGGTGGCTAATACTTTACAGTAGTGACTTGTGTAGTAGTCCATTTAGAATTATACTTAACTACCAATTATATTTAGCACAATGAAGTTATTTATGACTGTAAAATTATTTATCAAAAGCTTACTATGTGCTAGGCCATTTACACATAGCTAATCGTTAAAACAACTTCAATTAATACGAACCATTTTATCCATTTTATACCACAGGGACCTGAAGGGTGGGTTCAAGAGCTTGCTTAAGTTCCATTGCAGGAAAGGAGGGAATTAAGATCTGAACTCGGGTCTTTTTAGCTCTCCATCCACAATCTCTCCACCATGACAAGCTGCCTTCTAGTATGAAAATGGCATAATTGTTCACAACAGAGACTCTTCACAAAGGCTCAGAGAGTGATAAGAACAGGGTTATCCCCTAGACAGAATACTTAAGAAAATTATGTTGGGGCGCCTGGGTGGCTCGGTCAATTAAGCATCTGACTTCCGCTCAGGTCATGATCTCACAGTTGGTGAGTTCGAGCCCCACGTCGGGCTGCCTGCTGTTAGAACAGAGCCAGCTTCATACAGATACTCTGTCCCCTTCTCTCTCTGGCCCTCCCCCGCTCACACTTTCTCTCTCTCTCTCTCTCTCTCTCAAAAATAAACATTAAAAAAAACAACAACAACAACGCTAAAAATGAAAAATGCAAGGCACACCTCAGTGGATCAGTTGATTAAGCAACTGCCTCTTGATCTTGGCTCAGGTCATGATCTCACAGTTTGTGAGTTTGAGCCCCGCAGGGGGCTCTGCACTGATGGTGTGGAGTCTGCTTAGGATTCTGGCTCTCCTCCTCTCTGCCCCTCCCCTGCTTGTGCATGCTCTCTCCCTCTCCCTCTTCAAATAAGTAAACTCTAAAAAAAATTTTTTTTAAATGAAAACTGCAAAATATGGGAATAGGCTTCTAACGTATGCTTTCCATTTCTTTCTCATGAAATCTTTTGAAAGGCAACAAGCAGCAAGTTTGAAAGCAGATAATAACATCACACACTTAAAAGATACTTAATCATGCCAGGTGCTGTTGCTATGCCGTACAGGTATGAACTCATTCCTTCCTCACGACAATCATATGAGGTAGATAATATTACCATCTTAAGTTTTCAGATAATGAAACTAAGATACACAGTAGCTAAATAATTTTCCTATAGTCACATAGTAGGAGCTAGAATTTGATGGTTTTGGAATCCAAATTCTAAACCCCACTGCCTCACATGAAGCACTAACTAATCCAGAATCCCCTTCATCTGTATGATGACCCCGGCTGTGACCGAGACGGATGTAGGGCTAAAGCTCTCTCTGGGATGCGATGCCCACTTCTGACTTCCGACAAAAAAAGCATAGTCCAAAGCCTTCGGCGAAACTAATAGAAGAGACGGTCTCTTGAAACTTCCAATTCTAACACTGTCTAAATTCCTACTTAAATGTGTCTTAATTTGTAAATGAAACTAAAATAGATGGTATTCCATATTTTACTTGTGAATAGAGGAGAAAGGAGCAGCCGGGAGCCAGGTCTATGAAACTAGTCTAGAAGCCGGACCTGAGGATTCGTTAGGTTACTATGGATCCCAACTTTGTACTGATGTTGATTATAATCTTCTCAATTTGAAAGTTTCAGGTGGTCAAAGGAGAAAGGAGAAAAGGGAGACAAAGAGTCTGTGGTTGCATTCATTATACTGGCAACAGCTCTCATTAAAATTTTAAAGGCCTGCATTTAGTCAAAGACAGACACAGAAGTTTCATTTTACTGAGAAATGGCATCCTGAGAAAGTATATGAAGTAAAGCATGAATGTCAAGATATGTTCAGTGTACTAACATGCATGGATTTTAAAGTAGTAATTCAACAAATGAGTGTTAACATTTGGGGGAAAAACTGCACCTTAATGCTCATTAATTTTTCATAGCAGATAAGAACAAAAGGGGAAAAGAGGGAAATTTAATTATGCTACCACAGAAAATAAAGTATTCTCACTTTAGGTGGCTATCAACAAACATCTCTTGTGTTTCAAGTAAAATGCAGTTATTTTGGTTTGGTTTTTTAAAGAAAAAAATAACATTGAGTAATAATCAATAATTTGCTTTTTCAGGGGAAGAAACTTAAGAGAAGTGAAATGGACATTACATATATGATTCGTTGGTTAGAAAGATGTTAGAATACAAATGAGTATCTGAATATTTAAAACAGGTAACTCGCCTGAAGAAAACACTGTTTTACTTATAAAGTTTGAAAATGCAAGTCATGTTCAATAGAGGTCCAAGTATATTTGAAATGTATTCCATTTTGTCTTGCTTTTCTTTCTGCACTTTAAATTAGATATACTATATACTTTTGTAATGGCAGGCAAATATTTTTTTAGTTACATATGTGCAAGGCATTACTAGAAAGATCCACATCAATGAAATATCTTACTATTTTCTAAAACACACAAACTCCTCATTCCAAATGATCATCAATGTATATTCATTGTCATATTCACATGTATTTTTTTTCGTCACTGTATTTCATTTATCTCAAATTAACACAGAGGTTCAACAAGGCTTTTAACTATTCAGGACAATGTACACAATTATTACATGCTATAAAGTGGAAGGGACAATCTTCTATAAGAGATAAACATACTTTTCAACAAAATGAAACTTATAAATGCTTTGATTTCAAAAATAATGATCATATTTTACTGTCCTCCAGAGTATTGTGGTTTTGCCCTTCTTTTTTATTCAAAAAAAAATTTTTTTTGGCATTTAATTTATTTTGAGAGAGAGAGAGACAGAGCATGAGCAGGGGAAGGGCAGAGAGAGAGGGAGACACAGAATCTGAAGTAGGCTCCAGGCTCTGAGATGTCATCACAGAGCCCGACGTGGGGCCCGAACCCATGAGCGAGATCATGTCCTGAGCTGAAATCAGACGCTCAACCGACTGAGCCACCCAGGTGCCCCTGGTTTTGCCCTTTTATATGTTCAAAATAAGTAATTCAGGATTCATGATTAATTCAGTAATTCAGCGTTTTTCTAAAAATAGAATGAAACTGTATACAGAACTTTGTACAGAAATTATTCAAGAAATATTTGTATTGTCAGCACCCCACTACTAGTTACGCATTTACGATTTGGATTTTTTTCAGAGAGCATTGAAAACATTGAAAAAAAAGAAAAGAAGGCAAAATAATTTTAATATATTGATTTTAACACATTAGTATAATTGGATTTTATTTTTTACCTTCAAAAATAATTGAGATCGATAAACTAAATTAAGATTGTCTGTGATTTCTTTCAGCTGTTCAGCTATGGCTACCCTGATTTCCTCTCTTCATGCCTCAACCTGCATCCAGACGCTCCTATGCATATTTTCGAAGCAAATTTAATCTTGTCTGTTCAGATTATCTTTGGAGCTCAAGTACAACATTAATGTATGTTAATTATTTGTGGAGAAAGTCTGCTTTATTGTAGTAATTCAAAGTTCATGCTCATTGGTTGTAATAGCATACTTAATCCTTGAAAGGGAGGGTAACCCGAGTAATTTACATTTTACATTTCGCTTCCAAAAGCTGTGTTTAAACTGGTGTACACTTAAAAGACATATCTATGTTAACTCTAAATATACTTGTTTCTGAACCACAAAATCACCCACAGCTCCTTCTGACAGCATAGGTTCCAAAAAGAATTTCAGGAGGAGTTAGATCAGGAAGGTACAATTTATAACACTGCAGGGGAGCATTGCCTACTGATTTTCATAATTAGTATTGCCTATGATTTATGTTTGTCTATATCAATATAGTCACCTTGAAATCTATGAGTGTCTTTCATTCTTAAATATCCAGAAAGTATTTAATTTTGTAAAAACAATTTGACAAAGCAAATTATGGTTTTAATTCCAAAAATGAAAATCTAAAAAGAGGAGAGCCACGATAGTAGATGGCTCTACTGCTCAAACACAGGACACCCAGAAACAAATCCATTGCATGAGTCATTCATCTATATATTTAAAATTCTGGAAGACTCTTTTCTATGATATATAGATCTTTAAATATAGAAAATACTATAAACCTGATCGGAATGTCTAATTTTGGTTTCTCCAAACCTTCTCTTTAAAGTAGTTTCTTAATCTCCATGTATAATCAAATATTCCCTCCCTGTGCTATACACCCACCTTGAACACATTACACACTCATTATTTTCTTGTCTGTTTCCCTCTGCTAGACTTTCGGTCCCTTGATGGCCAATATCATATTCTACAGGTCATTGGGTTCCCATTTCCTAGCACAGAAGCTAGCATATAACAGGAACTTGATACGTTTTAATTGAGAAAGTGAAAATCCACTTTTTGATCCTACCCTAAGCAATCCCAGACATAAACAGACATAAGTGTTTTTGTGAAGTACAGCTCATCACGAATCTTGACACCCTTAAGCAAATTAAAATCTTATCTATATACCTGGAAGTAACTTTTCATATGATTGGCATGCATTTACACGCATAAGTATGCATATAATGAAGTACATAGAGAATACACACAGCCCTGTATCAGGGGTGGGCAAACTGCATCCCACAGGCCAAATCTTCCCCATGGCCTGTTTCTGTATAGTCTGTGAGCTAAGAATGGCTTTTAAACTTTTTAATAGTTGAATAATATCAAAAGAATATTTGTGACCTGTGAAAAAATTTTTTTAATTCAAATTTCAGTATTCATAGATTAAGTTTTGTTTGAATACAGCCAAGGGCATTCCTTGATGTATTGTCTATGGCTGCTTTTGTGCAACAATAGCTTGCAAGCCTGAAATATTCATTATCTGGCCCTTTACAGAAAATGTTTCTTAACCACTGATCTATATGCTAGGGTATGATTGCATTTATTACATTTTATTGACAGTTCTACATTTTCACAATTTTATGAGCAACAAAAATTTGAAAGGGAAATTAGTTTCCAAGACAAATCTGCAGATGTAATTACATAATTAAGACTACGGTGCTGAAGCATTTTAAATCACTTCAAGGAAGAATGTAATATTATTTAAAGAGTACCAATGTACTATGGTAGGATATTAGGGTGACACTATTAACTTACTCATATTAGTAAAAACTATATAATTAAAATCCTTCTGAAAATCTCAAAGTTAATGGAAAGTTTTTGAAGAGCTACTCACTCAGCTTTTGCTTTTCCTTTCATTGTAATTTTATGGTGATCCAATTCCAACAAAAAACCCCAAGATTACTGTCAATGGGAGAGATTATGCACCAAATCCTTAAGATAGTGTTATAGAGACCCAACATATACCCATACAATAAATACTCCAAAGTCATTAAAATTCATAAATTCATAAATTTCCTGTCAATATACCACTAAGACTGTACCATTAATAATCAAAGTATGCCTAATATTTTATTACTATTTATCTTCTTTGGCCAGTTCACACATTCTAAATGTAGAAGAACTTATTATACGACGAGCGTTAGAGAGTCTTTTAACACGATGCATGTTTTCGGTTTCCTTAAAAATTGTTGCCTAGCTGTTATTGAATTATTAATTAAAAAAAGAGAAATATACTCATTTTTATTGGCAAACAACTTGTAGATACTATCTAATTAAAAACAAAAGCTTTCCCAAGGAAATATTATTATCCTCCTTTTTAGAAAGAGGCTGAAGCTCAGAGAGGTTAAGTAATTTGTTCAGGGTGACACAGCCAGTAAGTGTGCTCCTCTTAAAACTGAAGTCCTTGTGTTTTTACATGGCCACATTAATCTTAACATTAACACTAAGAACCAGGAAAATCTGATGTAACACTTACAAAAATGCTTCTGGTTGAGATTAGATCTAAATTACTAAATACTGATTTTACACATTCGCTACGGCAAAGTTGTCCATGTTACATGAATATTTCAGAGCAGAACAATAGCCGGTGAGCTAAAAAAAAATTTTTTTTAACAAACTAAGTGTTTTAAAAAGAACCCGTCAAAACTAGAATATTTTATGACGTGACAAATATGAAATTCAAATACTGGGATCCATAAATAAGGTTTTATTAGAACCTAGCGAATCACATTGATTTATTTATGCATTGCCCATGGCTGCTTTTGAGTTACGATGGCGGAGTTGAGTAGATGAGGCAAACACAGTATGCTGTATAAAGGCTAAAATATTTATTCTCTGGCTCTTTACAGAAAGAGCTAGAATTAAGAAAGACTCAATTCTTCAACATATTTTTAAGTATAAAAAGTATATTTTGGGGCACCTGCATGGCTCAGTCAGCTGAGCATCCAACTTGGGCTCAGGTCATGATCTTGCAGTCTGTGAGCCTGAGCCCTGCCTCGGGCTCTGGGCTGACAGCTCAGAGCCTGGAGCCTGCTTCAGGTTCTGTGTCTCCCTCTCTCTCTGCCCCTCCCCCACTCGTGCTATGTCTCTCTCTCAAAAATAAATAAACCTAAAAAATTCTAAGAAAGTATATTTCAAATGTGGAAATATAGAAAATTTCAAGCTTTTTATATAAAACAATAAAAATATAAGTGATGGGTATAATGGAGTGTTCTTCGTTCACTGGTCGTATATTTTGATTTAATCGGAGACGCAGCAGCGTCCTGCCAAACTGCCTATCCTAATTGCTTTCTTATAATGCACACTTCTAGTAGGTAGGGAGGTTTTCTTTTTAATCTTAATATTGGATGATTCCATGTTAGTTGTTATAGTTTTGCTTTTAGTTTTTAATTTTGATAGCGTATTGACTTTTGATTTAGAAGAAGTTCGTTTATACTTTTATATATTTTATGTATATGAATGTAGTAAGTATCTACAGTTCAAAGTATTTTAAGAATAAATATTAATTTATAATTTTAAACGTACTGCTTTCATCACCAATAATTCTTTAAATGGTGGAATTTTAAATGTTTATTTACTTTAGGTATTTGAATAGGGATATTTACTGAAGTCTGTAAAATTGCAAGTATCTTTTTGCCATGTTAAGAATTTAAGTGAAGGCAGTCTGTAGGTTATGGCGATGATGGAGTCTGTGTATATGTGCAATATGCTTCTCCTGCCCTTATTGACATGAGTGCTGTGCTGAATTACACTTGATCAAAGGATATGTACTTAGAAAAACAACGGATGAATCTGTTCGTACATTATAAAAAATGTCAGAGAAGAATACTACTGACTGAAAGAATCTACTCTTAGGATACCGGTTGGTAAGAAAAAAATATGGTCGAGTGTTACCTATAAACAACAAAAACTAGCATTTATTGCTCCTTTTTCTTTACAAGTACTGAACACAGAAAAGGAAGAGCAAACAGAAATAGCGGCAGAAAGCACACCAGAAGGGCAACACCACACACCCAAACACATGCAGTGTACCATCAGCTCTCATACTTGTTGCAGAAGAGGGGGTGTTGCAACTCAGCAACCAGTCTGCAGTGTTTAA
This sequence comes from Paguma larvata, assembly GCA_030068075.1. NCBI lineage: Eukaryota > Metazoa > Chordata > Mammalia > Carnivora > Viverridae > Paguma > Paguma larvata. The sequence continues at coordinate 117,680,491 of CM057829.1, read as the reverse complement.
AACAGTCATGCTGTCTCCTGAGAACAGGAACAGTATAAGGGTTCATTGTCTGAATGCCTGCTCTGTGTACATGAATAGTCTTCAAAGCCTGCGCTGGCTCCTGACCTTCTAGCCCAAATTATATGTGCACTGTATGACTTTTACATTTTATTTTATCAGGTCTGTTTTAGTTCGGTTAAATATATATACCTGACAATTAGTCAACTCCAAGGTTTGATTCCAGAATTTTTAAAGATCTTATTATAGGTACGGAAGTTAAGGTTTAAACACAAATGTTCTTAGGAACATCACTGAAGAATCTTACAAATTTGCAATCCTCCAATTAATTAGCTAAAAGTATAGATGCATGTTTAGAGACAAATAAACATTATCCACAAGGAAAATGTTAATGTACAAAGGGTTTGGTGGAAAACATCATTAAATACACGCAAGTTGCAATGCACACAACTTTACAAAAAAAAAATTAGCTTGCACAGCTATTTTAAAAAAAATGGGAAGAGGTGTATCAGTTTCACAAATACTTCTTGAAAATTTAAAAGAAAATATGATGTGGCAAATGTTATTAACCAATAATATGATCAGTTTACAAATTAAAACAAATTTCATATAATTTTTCTCCTATTGACTAAAAGAGATCTATAAAACTTAAAAATGATTGTGAATAATTTAAAAAGTAGCTTACATATAATGTCTGTATATGTAGGTCATTTCTACATATTCTGATGCAAAAATTAGGCCATATTTTATGATGGCTAAATGCATTCTATGAAATCAGTAGGGCAGAATATTTAAAATAACTATTATTATTACCATATGCTTTGGCATAATTATAGGCTAATCAAATGAGAAAATATCTGAAAAAATTTATTCTCATTTTAAATACATTAGGGATTACTCTCTTTGAAAAGAAAATGCAGCAGACATAAATATTTTTCTATTCTCAAACTATCTTTAAGAAAAAAGTTTTTAAGAAAGATCTGAGGTAGCCTTCCTCCTCCAATTCAAACTTAAGCCAAAAACTAGGGTAACTAGTGTGATTTCTCTTCTCTTCTCTCTCTGTCTCTGGCAAGATCAGAGTGCAAATCTTTTTGGCCACATTTTCTATATATTTTTGGAATATTTCCAAGGGCAAATACAAAAAGAAAGCTTTGTTAAAAGCCTTTAAAATATTATTCAGGGCCATTTATTCTTTCTGAATTTTCCCAGCTACAGAAGAGATGCAAAAGTTTCAATAAAAATCAACAGCATAATTGAGAACCTATTAGCCATATAGTCCTTGGATATAATGCTGAATATGTCATTGCTAATAAGGTTATTTATTAGCAGATCCCTAACATGTAAAATTATAGCGAACACTGAAGTGTCATTCTGGGTGTCTTCAGGGTGGCACACTTACCTCCTGTCCCATTTGTGGTGACAGATGTGCTGCTGAGATTAGCCTTCTCCAGTTTGGCGCTACCAGGAGTATCACCACTTCCAACAAGAGGATGAGGACTTGCTAGGTCCTGCATTTCCATAGACCTATTAAAGCAGGAAGCAACAGAGCAAAAGCTGAAATCTCGGCCATAATTTCTTAATAAACTACATATATTATTCCACTGAGCACACATGTGATCTCACAGTAAGAACTGAAGTCAATAGCTAGCACTTCTTTGTTAACCAGGTAAACAAGACAGTCCATCAAAAATTAATAAATAAATAAAGCTTCCATGGTATGTTGGCCTCATAATTGGTTTATTTGTAATCTTACTATTTTATATAATAAAGTACGGAAGACAGCAGATTCTGTCATCTTAGCTGTTTAAGTTGATATGGCTATCCTCCCTCCTACATTGATCATCTTCATTATAAACATGTAGAAATGTTGAAAATATGTGACTCCTAAAATTTGATGTCCTCAGACACCAGTGACAAAGAAATCAATAGTTATAAATAAAGTATCAACTCAAAGTCAGAGCAGAAACTTCTAGCTGACCTTGTGGACCCGGAGCTGAAAATTGACTGACTAAGGACTGAGGGTTAGAGTTGTTCCAGCTTTATTATCTATTCAGGAATAGAAGACTTGACTTAAGTCCGTTTCAGGGAATGTGCTGGAATTGAGATCCTAAATAAAACTGGGACTCTTGAAAGGCTAACCCTCTTGGGAAACAGAAACTAAAACAGCAGAATTTTACAGTGGTCCAAAAGAAGCCACACATGCTTCGATGAAAGAAGGGAAACACATGAGATAAACAAAAACTGAGGGAATTTATAACCAACATGCAACCCTATAAAAAATATTGAAGGAAGACCTTCAGGTGAAAGTAAGGATACCAGATAAAAACTCAGATCTACAGGGAGGAATGAAGAATGATAGACATGTAAATATATAGGTAAATGCAAAGGTTATCTTTTGTTTTTCTTTTAATTCATAAAAGACAGCCAACTGAAACAAAAACACCCATAACATTGTATTATGTGATTTATAATATGGTACAAGAGTAAAATATATGTCAAAAGCACAAAGGATAGTGGGGCAAAACGATATTCTTTTAAGGTTCTTTCATTTGGCATAAGATGTTTAGGATACACCAAGTAATCCCTAATATTAAATATTAGCAAGAAAAATACTAACAGATATAACAAAGAGTCAATAGAAAAATTAAAATAAAGCATTTAAAAATGTGGTTAACCTCAAAAGCCAGGAAAAGACAAAGGAAAAAAATAACATATGTGAAAAATAGAAAACACACAGCAAGATAGCATACTCACGCCTAACCATATCAATGATTACACTAAATATCAATGGACTAAATGCTCCAATGAAGAGCTAAACATTTTCAGATTGGAATAAACAGCCATGGCACAACTATTAGGAATCTACCAGAGAAGTACTTTAAATATAGATGCATTGTGATACTATGGTATACTGCCCAGAAGAATTCATTCCTACAGCTTCTGGGAGTGTTCCCAACTGAGTTCTCAACTAAATTCCTTTCCAAGACTTGACTTCAACCAAATAGAGTCATTTTGCCCCAAATCACACTCTGTCCTTTAGCCTTCATCTACTGACTAGTCATGAAGGAGTATAAAGATACTACCCTCACCCTGAAGGTCACTGAAGTACAGAAGCACCATAAGATCAGCTGAGACCTTTGTTGCAACTACATTGAAATTCATAGCCTCTCAGTCTAATCACGTTTCCTTCATCCCCCAAAAGTATTACTATTGAAAGCACAACCCAATAAACTTCTAGTACATAAGTCTCTATGTTAGGGTCTGCTTCCTGGGAACTTGAACAGTGATAAGGCACAACTAGGTTCAGGGTCAAGGACAGAAAACGATATAACATGTAAACAGTAAACATAAGATAAATATTTAGGCTACTATAATATCACACAAAATGGTTCTCAGAATGAACAGTATTACCAGATACTAAGAGATAATTAGGAAAATGAAATAAGTGATAAATCCTTCAGGACATAATCCTAGATGTACCTACCTACTAGCCAAGCCTCAAAATACACAAAGCAAAAACTAACAGAATGAAAGAAAGAAACTGATCTGTCCATGATCATATTTGGAGCTTTAGTAGCATTCTTTCCACAGTAACCAACTGCAAAAGTAAGACGTTATCATCAAATGCCATAATTGACAGATATAGTACACTAACACCCAGTAATTATATAATATACATTATTTTTAAGTGCACATAGACTGTCCATAGAAAGGATTATAAGGTATTTATGATAAAATAAGCATCATTATATTTTAAATTAAACTTTACAGAGTATAGTAGTTGGCCACAATGAATTAAATTAGAAGGCAATGATAGTAAAATACATGAAATAATCATTAATACCTGAAAACTAAACACCACAATTCTAAGTAACCTATGAGTCAAAGAAGAGATCACAAACAAATGTAGAAAATACTTAGGACAAAATAATAATGAAAACACTTCAAATCACCCCAAAAGTAGTCAACTGATCTTTGACAGAGTATCAAAGACAATACAATGGGTCATGGACAGTTTCTCTAACAAATGGTGCTGAAAAAACTGGACGTACACACACACACACACACACACAAACATGCTCTAAATCTAGACACAGACCCTATACTCTTCACAAAAATGAATTCAAAATTAATAAGAGACCTAAATATAAAATGCAAAACTATAAACACCTAGAAGATAACATAAGAGAAAACCTAGATGACTTTGGGTATGACTCTGAGTTTTGAAAACACCACCAGGGACAGAATCCCTGAAAAAAATAAATAATGATAAGCTGGGTTGCATTAAAATTAAAGACTTCTCTTCAAAAGTCATTGTCAAGAGAATTCAAGTTGGAGCAGAGGGTATTTGGGAAATCTCTGTAGTTTCGTCTCAACTGCATTGTGGAACTTTAGCTGAAGAAAAAATAAAGTCTTTTAAACAAAAAAAAGTGACATCAAATCATTTGTGATACGCAAATAATGCAGTGGCTAATGAGAAATTTAGAAATTTAAATGATTATATTAGAAAAGAAAAAGGGTTTAAAATCTGTGATCTAAGTTTCTACAAAATAACCTAGTGAAAGAAAAGCAAATTAAACCCAAAGTAAATAAAAGGAAGGAAACTGTAGAGAGCAGACATCATTGAACTAGAAAATCTATGCATAATGGAGACAATTTACAAATCCAGAAGATGATGGTTAGAGACACTAAAATATTAAAAAGGATAATGAAGACATATTATGAACAACGTTGTGCCAAAGCATTTACTACTTTAGATAAAATCAGTGAAATTCTTAAAAGACACAACCTATAAAACTGACCCAATAAAAAATAGAAAATGCAAATAGTCCTATATCAATTAAAGAAATTGAATTCATAATTAAACACTTCGCCTACCCCAAAGCCCCCCAAAACAACAAACACAAACAACTCCAGGGCCATATAGTTTTCTTAGCGAATTCTATTAAGTATTTAAGGAAAAATAACAGTCTTAAAATTTTTTTTCAAAAAAACAAAACAAAACAGGAGGGAACACATTTCACTCAATTGTATGAAAAAAGGATCACCCTCATTTAAAACCTGACAAAAACAATTTTGAAAAAAAAATTCGAAACTATATTTCTCAGGAACATAGATGAAAATATTTAACAAAATATTATCAAGTGAAATGTGGCAATAAAATGATTAATATATCATAACCAAGTGGGCTTTATCCCAAGAATGCAATGTTTATTTAACATTTGAAAATTGGGGTGCCAGGGTAGCTCAGTGGGTTAAGCGTCTGACTCTTGATTTCAGCTCAGGTCATGATCTCATAGTTCGTGAGTTTGAGCCCTACATTGGGCAGCAATGTGTGGGCAGCATGGAGCCTGCTTGGAATTTCTCTCCCTCTCTTTCTGCTCCTCCCTTCTCTCTCTCTCTTAAATTAATAAACTTAAACATTTGAAAATCAAATAACGCAATTCAATATAGTAACAGAATATTATTTCAAGGAGTACAAAAAAAGCATTTGACAATATTCATCACCCATTATTGATACAAACCCTCGGCAAGCTAAAAGTATTTTCCTCAGATCTGATGAAGACCATTCTTGAAACCTCTATAGCTTAAATCATATTTAGTGATGAAATACTGAATTTTTTCTCCTTCAGATCAGAATCAAGGCAGGGATAGCTAGCTGGTTTTCCCATTTCAACACATTTTCCTGGTAATCTCAGTCAGTATAAGAGGACAAAAATAAATAAATAAAAGAGGTAAAGTTTTGAAAGACAAACATTCTATTAGTTCACTGATAACATTATTAGTTATGTAGAAAACACAGAGAAATCTATAAAAACAAAACAACAAAAAATACTAGAATGGATGAGTGAGTTTACCAAGTTACAGGTACAAGGCCTTGCCAGTATTAAATCGAAACATGAAGCAAGAATACCTGAAACTTCAGTCAATGCTGCTCTAGTTCAAATACTGAAATATCAAAATGATAGTTGTTAAGGAGATTGGAAGTTCGAATGATGGTTGTTCAAGAGATTGGAAGTTCCCCTCCTGCTCAAGTCAACTTTTAAGGGGAAACTGAATGCTCAGACCATCTCCTTAACTGTCGGCCAGAACCAAGGGCTTAGACTCTTTGAGAAATAAACACAACAAAATAAATACTATGCTTCAGTCTCTACTGAGTTTTTGTATATAATGTTCAGAACACCATAAATATTTTTTAAAGCTTGTTTATTTACCCAGAGAGAGAGAAAGAGTACGAGCAGGGTAAGGACAGAGAGAGAGGGAGAGAGAGAGAATCCCAAGCAGGGATAAATATTTTGAGTCATAACAAGAAGTAGGAAATTGTGAATCCTAGTGAAAACACACTAAACAGAAGCAGATCTGTATATGATCCAGGTTTTAGAACTAGCAAACAAGGATTTAAAAATTATTAGAAATACATAAAATAATTTACAGGAAAAGATATATACCCACATAGGGTATATACATATAAATAAATATGTTACATATATAGATATATATGTACATGTTTGCCATATATATTTATATATACATGTAATACATTTATGTAGTATGTACATACTTATATAGATCATATATTTACATACATATGTCTATATGCAATAGATACATATATCTATATTGCATATAGAAAACTAATGGAAATAAAAAAATGAAAATTCTAGAACAAAAATTATAATAAAAATATTCTTTGGATAAATTTACCAGTAGATTAGACGCTGCAAAAGAAACAATCAGTAAATCTGAAGCTAGGCCATTAGAAATGACACAAATTAGAGCAGCAAGACAAAAACTGGGGCAGACTAATGAAACTTGTAACTTGAAACTAATATTATCGGGAAGCAAGAAAGAGAATGAAACAGAATAATACTGAAATAAGTAATGGCCAAAATTTCTCCAAATTTGATGAAACACCAACCCACAGATCCTTGAAATACAATGAACAACAAATGAGCAAAAGGAAAAGAAAATTATACTTAGGCACATTACAGTCAAATTCTGAAAATAGCATAAATGGCCTACAGCAGACAGATTAAAAACAAGACACAGGGAAGGAAATAGTAGTATTCCCAAAAAACTATTATCTATAGCACATTTCTAGTAATAGGCTTTACTATTATAAGTAGTCAATGTTTATGACCTTATCATCTCCTACCAGACCCACTTAATGCATTTTTAACGTAATTGATCAAAATATTAATGATTACTTACTATATGCAAAGCATGGTCAAACTGTTAGGATTGCTGAGTGACAAAAACATGGCCCTACCCTCCATGGGTTTATGATCCAAATGGGAAGACAGAGCTTGTGCAAAGAAAATTAAAGTACGTGAAATGTCCATGGAATGGAATAGACAGAAATCAGTGTGAACTTAAAAGGGTATGGAAAATTTTCTCAGAAACTAGTAGCTAGGTATTGGTGATTTCAAAGGGATTCTGGGGGAAGCATCTGGTCAGCGCTACTGCTGAAGCTGCACGGTAGCGTAGGTGTTCATAGCCAACTGAGGCCACATGCAAGATGCAGAAACAAGGAAAATTAGTCAGGAATGAAGGATGGAGCATACACTGAAGACACGAGCAAAAAACTATGTTCTTCCTGCAAAACAAAATAAAAATGGCCTTGGTACTTTACATTCCAGTTTCCGGGAAACCCAAGTGCAATTATCTGAATCTTTAAAATAAGTTCTCTTTGCTTGAATCACTTTAATGGGTTGATATTTCTTAAAATTAAAAAGAGCTTTTCAAGAACAGACATGTGTTACTACCACAAACTAGATAGCAAGAAGATTTCTGTAATTCCTACTGCATGTTCTGTAATTGATTTAATTCTGAAATTTCAGATTCTGTGTAAATCTGCTTTACCTAAAATGGAATATACAAAATATAAAATTTACCATACACTTTAACAGCAGAAATGATTAATGGTACCATTTTTTTTTTTGCTCAGTACATATGGTATGACGCATTCTATGCCTAGTGCTTCTTATATATTCTCTCCTTTTAACCTTACAATAACACACTGATATGCATATTATTTCCACATTTTATAGGTGAAGAAATTGAGGCTTAAAGAAGGTACACATCATGCCCAAGGCCATGGAGGTAGAGAGTGGCAGCACTAAAATTTGAACTTGCGTCTATCTGATGGCAGAGCCCAGGTTCTTTCTGTCACACATTTTATGTTTCCCATTTTTTAAAGTGACTTTAATTCTTTCACACTGTGAAATCAGGAATCGGGAATGTATAATCAGGAATGTATAACCCTACAATAAAATATTCTGAATGGTTTTCAAAAATTACTGACATCAATACAAGCATCAACTCTGTCAATCTACACTAGTTCCTACCATCTTTAAAGACGACCCTTCCCTCCCGCCCCAAGATGTCTGTTTCAACCCTTTCTTTAGTGGCCCTTATGTCATAAGGCCATGTAAATACTAGCAGCAATCTGGACAATAAAAAAAATGAACTTATCCATAAACAAAAACTCATTTAAAAAATAAAGAATTGCAGGTCCCATGCAACTAACATCTTGGTTCTTTCCTGAAATTCTTCTGTAGCATAAATGGAATTTATTTCTAACCAACTGACATATCCTCCTGAAACCTAATGAGGAGTAAACTTTATATTTGTGTATTTTAGAGACTAACTCAGAAGCCATAATCCCTTCCGCACGGATCCTGATAAAGTGTCACAGCCTCTGTATTTGCAGTCTGACATTCCACCAATCCTTCATGACCCAAGAAATACACAAAAGCATCCAATACTTTCAAGGACATTTACTATCATACCAGCTTATTCTCTTTGCATAAAGTGGACAATATGTGTGAGACAATATGTCTCATGCTGCCAGAGTCAATCTTCCTTTTAACCACCAGAATGAGTGTAGAGAAAGAGTTCAGGCATTTGCTTTGCTTATCACTTCCTCCTCTAATATAAACCTTAATTCCCCTTAGCTGCAAAGTAGGAGTAACAACATCGGCGTCCACTTAAATAATGAGCGTCTTAGCTCCATTAGAGCAGGGATGATTTTCTGTCTTATTCGCTGTTTTTTTTTTTCCTCTACACTTAGAACTCTGCAGGCTACTGAGTGAGTGTGAATGAATGAATAATAAGATAGGAATAGGAAAAATGTAGATGAAGTGATCTGAGTCACTTGGAGTCAAACGTAGTCTAGTTCGGAAAACACTGGACATCTGCTACGTGCTAGACACAGTTCTTAGAATACATAAAATATCTTCAGAGAGCTTGCGAGCTAGTAGAAAGCAAGGGAAGAGGTGGAGGGAAACAAGGATCAGTCCTCTGATGTAAATGTGTGTGCAAGTTTTCATATCCGTAGGTACAGTGTTCGATCTCCCAAAAGAGTAAGAAATGCGTGTGTGTGTGTGTGTGTGTGTGTGTACCCATATACTGGGGAAAGGAGAAAGACGCTGTGCATGGGTAAAAAAAAGCCACTGTGGAAGAAAAAATGAGATACAGCAACTTGGTCAACTTATCAGATGAAAGTCACAGCGTGTTACTACTGAGTACCAGCTCCCACTCTCTGGAGAAAGCTCACCAGGTAACAATGCCAGGCCATCTGAAACCAACGTATTTCAGATTAGAATCCAAGAAACTCTTGTCGCAGCTGCAAATCTAAGCCAGTTTCTCCTCTGGCAGCAGACTGGGATGTGTGGATCCTCTCCAGTGGATGTAGATCCATTACGTCATTGATCAGGTGAACAGACAGCCCTGGAAGGAGGCCCTCATGAACCCCTTTTACCAGACATGGTCAGAACTGGGTCCCACCATAGAGAAGAAGACATGTAGGTCAAAGAAGACCCCTAAAAACAAGTATCGGGCAAATGGTCCATGCACAATGGGAGCTGTTCTTGCACTTTGCCAGTGACCTCATGCCTGTCCCTGGGGCCAGCATGAATGCTTGCAGCACAAGTGACCTGTCTGCCAGGGTGACCTCAGGCCCTGGAGCAAAAGCAAATAAAGCCATGAACACACTGTTCTCTGGACACTTTTACAGCCTTTTCTTTCCAGGGCTTGCATCTCTACCCTTGAGATCTGCAACTCTGGCCCTTTCTTGACTATGATCCTAACAAATTATCCAGATAAAACATGGTTTCCCCGCCAAAGAAATGTGAGTAAATACTTTTGAAAAACAGAAGCATATCTCTAAATCTAGGTTTTCAAAGCCCTCCCTCCCACTTAACCTGTAAACAAAGAAAAAAGTCTAATGAATTTTCCAAGCACTATTTGAATGGTACAGGAGTCACATTTCTGTTAGATCAGTTACAAACCATGGTTAATGAAGCAGGAAATTATTTCCCTTTAGTAAGGAGTGAAGCTGAAGGCCACGATCAAAACAGCTAATGCCATCAGTTATATCCAGAAATACCACTGATTCTTTTTCTGAGAAAAACTCTACCAGTAGGGACCAAACTGGATGAATGAACGAGGGTTTTTCAACAATAGTATGTTGAATTAAAAAGAGCGAAGTATTAACATAATGTATTAAATAAAGATGGTCCCCTATTAAAATGACAGAATTTCAGGGTCAAAGGGACATTCAGTGTCCTCAAATGCAAAAATACCATTTTATGGGGTGCCCGGGTGGCTCAGTTGGTTGTGCGTCCGACTTCAGCTAAGGTCATGATCTCACAGTTTGTGAGTTCAAGCCATACATCAGGCTCTCTGCTGTCAGTGTGGAGCCTGCTTTGGATCCCCTGCTCCCCTGCTCCCCCTCCCCCTCTGCACCTCCCCTGCTTGTGCTCTCCTTCTCTCAAAAATAAATAAAAACATTTAAAAATAGGAAAAAATACCATTTTATGCTCAAGGCTGTGATTTCAGTGTTAAGAGCCTACACGGCTGACTCAGGCTTGGGTATTAAGTTCTGCCTTACCATTTACCAGTCACTGGACCTTAGGCTCAAAAATAGGGATAAGAGTGTCCACTGGAGGGCTACTGCATGAATTAAATCTCTCTCTCTCTCTCTCTCTCTCTGACACACGCACACAGCATGGAATCTGGCATACAGTAGATCTTAATAAATGTTAGCTATTACTACAACCATTTCCACAACACTGTCAATAAATGCCTGATTTGTCTGTTTGAAAACTTGTATTAACAAGAAAACTGTTTCCTTAAGAGGCAGCCCATTTCATTTTCAGATCGATCTTACTATGTGGAAGATTCCCATATATACAGTTCCCATGGAACTTTGGTCTTGGAAGAATTTAGCCCACTGATAAGGGTCAAATCTAAACCTTCTTTCCCATATCTGCCCTTCAAACCTCAAAGCGGGCTGTCCTGACCTAGAGCCTTTGTAGGTAAACAAACTATGGCAGAAGCATTACAACTCTCACTACAGATCCATCAGCATAGCCTGAAGAGTCCACTAGCTACCAGGCACTCCGTGGTACTAATACATGCTGAAAGTCAGCTGCCCAAACCCCTAAGTTGTCTTTGTTCCATGTTAGGATTCACAGTCCTGTTTTCTCTCAGTCACTACCCATAGAGTTGGCATTGGTACCTAAGTAAACAGCTTCTCATGCATTCCTCCTAAATGCCCTCTTGTTGGAGCAAGTCAGCTTCTGATTTTGCTGTTCAATGTACTTTTCCCCTGTGCCATGACACCAATAAACCTACGTAGCATGCCTTCAATGCCGACTCACATAAGCATGTTGAAAAGGCCAACGTCAAGGACAGATCTTGAAGAGGACACTCGAGGTATATCTTCAGATTTGTCTCAACTCCTCAGAAATGATTATTGAGTTAATGGCAGTACTATCATGCAGAATGTATTTTTCTATCATTCCCCCACCCTCATAAAATGTCAAGGGCCTTTGCCACACGTCTTGTTGAATTCTAGATGTACTTCATATAATGCATGCCTTTGTTCCTCTTTCTGGTAGTGCCGTCACAAAATACCATGAGGCTACTCTGTATGCCTTCTGCTTGGAGAACTGGTACTGGATTCTTGTGATCACAGCCCCCTTTCTAATTATTTGTGTTTAATTATCTAAGAATATAATTTTAGGAAAAACAATTGATAAGAATTTTGCTCTCTATAGTTTATGTCACATAAAGAAACAGTGAAAAAATTATTTATCTAAAGCAAAATGATGATAAAATATACATAAGGTGTGTGCTTAGGTATTACACAAAAATACGGACTGGGAATCAGAACCATGAATATAAGTCTATGATCTACTACCTAGAAAAAGTTAATGGGCGTGTGTGTAGATGGTTTTCCAAATATCTTCTCAGGTTTACAGGGCTCTCTAAATAACACTGAGAGTCTTCCGTAGACTGGCATTCTGGACTTTCTTCCTTTTTATGCCAAGACATTCTGTATCTTTATGAGGTTACTCAACCCATTCACTTTGAATGCAAGGAAGTTAGCACCTGCCACGAGGGATCAGAATGTGAAACATGATGAGGGAGCCCTGTGATAAGTGCCTGACCTTAGCAAACAAAAATAAAACCCCTACAAGAAAAGAAGAAAACGCTGCAATACACAAACCAGAGTACTGTGTGGCTCTAAACATAAGCGATTAAAGTTCCTCTCCATAGTAAACAGTAGTTGAGCGAGTGACTCACGAAACAGCCATGCCAGGAGACGTCAGGGAACTCCCCCATTGCCCCATAGTGTCTTTATGACACTAAAACATGATAGTCTCCATTAAAAAAAAAAGTCAACCAGCCATTTTAGTGATAGGAACCTGGGGCCCGTTTCTCATCTGACATAATATTTCACGGAGCAGGTCCAAAAACAATGCAGGGCCCTTGAGATCAGCAGGCACTCAGCCCTCTGATCCATGCCAAAGAGCAAGATGAGAAATGGGGCTGGTATAAATATTCATTGGGAAGTTCCGGCCAACCTCCTTGTGCTGTGTGTGTAGTGCAACTCAAAACTGTTCCACCTGGTCCCTTCTGGCTCCCTCATGTCTACCAGGGCCTGGCAGCTGGAAAGCAGGCTGAGCCGTAGAGATCTTTTAATTTGTAAAGCACCAGAGGGGTAGGCAGGACGGATGACAACGCGTAGGCTAGGTCTCAGTTACAAGGCTGTTGCCTTCCCAGGTGGAGGGCAACACTGCAGAGAACTCAGTGTCTCATCTATGAAGGCCCGCAGGAGATGTTCAGTGCTTTGCAAATGCTGGGGGGTGTGGAGTAATCCTCACAACAAAAATCCTGACGAAATATATCAAGCAAATTGAATATTTTGTTAGGCTCACGCCTGACATCGTTACTTTTCTCTCATTTTCCAAAGTAAAATCATTCTGTAACTTCTGCCTGGAAAACACACACACACACACACACACAAAAACAGATGGCTCCTTGAAGTTCACAAATAAGTGGTTGTTTGACCTATAAAATGTCGGTTGAGAGAGGCTTTGAGATCACTATCCCATGAATCTCACTGCCAAAAAGGTTTTTAAATGTTGCACAAACTTAAATGTGTTCCAACCGTCAACATTTAAAGGGAGCACTCGATGTTCTAAATTTAAAGCACTTGACTGGTTCCTAAAAGCTTGATGAAAGTACACGACCATGTAATTATTTCTTTACGATAAAAATGTCATAACGCCATTAATTTTTAGGATACTCATCTCGGAGACCTGTTGTGATTGGTCAGTGATGAAGGAGGGCGGTGGGTGCTGCATATTCAATCTGCTACAAAGCGAGGTTCATCAAACACAAAAAACTACATGATGGATGGTTAAGAGTCTACTTGATTATTTCTAGATGAGCACTGACTGAGCTAATAGTTACAAATCAATATTATCTACGTATTAGAGTAGATCTATCGGTTCTATTACTTGGACAAATTTCCTAGGTGGGTCACTTTATTTTTATGATGTATTAAAAAGGAAGGAAAAGGGGTCACCTGGGTGGCTCAGTTGGTTAAGCGTCTGGCTCTTGGCTTCGGCTCAGGTCATGATTGCGACACTCAGGAGTTTGAGCCCCACATCAGGCTCTGTACTGACAGTGCAGAGTCTGCTTGGGATTCTCTCTCTCTCTCTCTCTCTCTCTCCCTCTCTCTCTGCCCCTTCCCTGCTCTCTGTCTCTCAGAATACGTCAGTAAACTTAAAACTTTTTTTAAAAAAGGAAAAAGAAGTTGTATTTGTTTTTAACTCTGTCAATTTCACAGGTGCCCCAGGACAGTCTCTTCTCCTGGGGCAGTTAAGACAGAACTTTGCAATAACCAACTCAAACTGTTCAAAACTTTCTCATGTCACCCTGTCCTTCCTTGAGTAATTTCCAAATTCTTCCCCTGGCCTCTAAGTATCCTTGCATGATACTCCAGTGCCTCATTTCTCCGACCTTGGGTCCCCATGTTTGCCCTCACTATGAAGCTCCCCTAGTCCGCTAGTCTGCTATATCTCATCTCCCTGACCCTGACTGGTCTTCTAACATGCCCGACAGGCTCACCGAGTAGGGCCTCTGCACCTGCTATTTCCTTTCCCTGGAATATGGTTCCCTCAGCCATCCTCCTTGTCCTGTTTCTCAGCTCAAACACTTCCTATTCAGAGAGCCTTTCCTGTCCTGATAAAACAACAACACCCCCACGCAATAACTGTCTATTATCCCATTACCTTGCTTTCGTCTTCTCCAAGGCAATTCTCTCCGCTGATGCAGTATATACTAATTTGTTAACCATCTCTTCCTTTAGAATGTAATGCTCCATGGGAGCAGGGGCTATCTATTCCCTGTATCTATAGCACTAGAACTGTGCCAAGTACATAGTAATTGTTCAATTAATAGTTGCTGAGTATGTGAATGAAGTATCCACTAATTTCACCCGACTGACCTAGTTAGTCCTAGTTACTTAGGTTTTATTTATTCCATTGCTTAATATTACCAGTTTTCTGTGGCATGGTTTCATAGTTTTTTTAGAATCACTTCCCTAACAATTTAAAAAATATGGTTGAAGTATAGAGAATTTTATAGTTTGACAGAGAATCTCTCTGTTTTCATCTTAAATCTGAAGTGTAGAATAATTTAATAATTACTTAATGAGTGCCTAAAGCATTACTTTCTATAATTTTAATAAAAACACAGTTTTGCCTGCAATGAAACACTTTCTTTCCTTCTTTGCAAAATACAAATTTTAGCTTAAGAACAAGAGTCTTAGTATGCTCAGGCTGCTTTAACAAAATACCATGGGCTGGGTAGCCAGAAATGTATTTCTCGATGTTCTGGAAACGGAGAAGCCCAAGATCAAGGTGACAGCAAGGCTGAGTCCCCTGGTGAGGACTCTCCTCTTGGTTCAGAGCTAGCACGTGCTTTCCCACTGTGCCCTCACGTGGGAGAAGGGCTACGGACCTCTCAGGAGCTTATTTTATAAGGACACTAACGCTATTCATAAGGGCTCCATCCTCACGACTTCAGCACCTCTCAAAGGCCCACCTCCTAACGCTATCATCTCGAGGGCTTAGGATTTCAACAGGTGAATTTTAGGGGGACACAAACATTCAGACCAGAGGACTAAGCGCTGAGTAAAAAGTAAAAATATTCCCTTTTCAGTTCCCAAATAGAACCTTTTTTTAACTTTATTTTAATGTTCATTTTTATTTTTGAGAGAGAGAGACAGAGCATGAGCAGGGGAGGGGCAGAGAGAGAGATGGAGACACAGAATCTGAAGCAGGATCCAGGTTCTGAGCTGTCAGCACGGAGTCTGATGTGGGGCTTGAACCCATGAACCTTGAGATCATGACCTGAGCCGAAGTCAGAGGCTTACCTGAGTCATCCAGGTGATCCCCTAAAGAAAACTTTTCGAAGCCTTAGTGCAGTATAACATTTAAAAACCTCTCCTAAACACATGCATATCCCTAAAATAGAAATAATAATACTCTCTTCTTTAAAACATTTCAGAAATTTACCAACTCTGTGGGATCACACACACACAGCTCTCTTTTTCTCTCTTTAAAGTGAGGAGACCTCCACTCGACAAGCTGACAAAGTTCACGCAGCTGGTGCTGGACGAGCCTGTGCCAGAGCCTGATTAAGAGCCACTGGCCACTGATGCTCGCGGAAAACCATTCCTCCCACCGGCTGTCCCCTCTGGCTACTTCATCATCACAACTCTTCCTTTCAAAACCCGGAGTCTTCCAACTGGAGTCGGGGCCTCATGTCTTCTCCTCACCTCACAGTTTCCAGCTCTCCACTTTGAGCAGAATCCACACTCTATCCACTAACTAGAGTCACCTCCTGATTACTAATCCAGTGGGCTTTTTGTTTCTTTCCATCAACTCTTACTTTGACCCCCTCTGGCATTTCACAATGTTATAAGGACTTCTCCTCAAACTTGTTTCCTCTGAGGCTTCCTAAATATTTCTATAGCGGTCCTGTTGCCTGGTTATGGGTTCTCCACTTGCCATTTCCTTTTACCTTAAAAAAAAAGAAAAAAAAAAAAAAGCAATCTCCACTTTGGTGCAGGTATCCATTTCTCACTAACAAAGCGCAAGTGCCTCCGGGAAGGCTAAACCCACGCTCAGCTCCGGGAGATGGCAGCCTAATTCTTCTCCCAAGTTAATGACTGTCTCAGGAGTCATCAGGAAGGTAACCATACTTGGGCAGTCAAAGGTTCAGAAAAAGCCAAAGGAGAAGCCAATGAATCACTAAGACGGAAACTAGCACACACC
Organism: Paguma larvata; assembly: GCA_030068075.1. Lineage (NCBI taxonomy): Eukaryota > Metazoa > Chordata > Mammalia > Carnivora > Viverridae > Paguma > Paguma larvata. The sequence goes on along the minus strand of CM057829.1, from coordinate 117,663,854 downwards.
AAAAAAGACGGTCTGCAAACCGGGAGCCCCCAAACCAACAAGTGAAATGAGGCTGAGGGGTATATTGTTACAAGGCATCTCAGAGGTGAGGAAGCAGCGACTGTTTATTCTTCACAGTGATTGGTTATAACATAAGAATTCTCTTATATTATAGGGAATTGATCACTGGCCACCTCGTTTCAACCTTGGGAACCAGTTCGAGTTTTGCTTATGCTTTCCAGAGGCATAAACAAGAAATGACCCAGGTCGAGTTAGCCTTGCAAAACAAGCTAAGTGAAGCTTTGTTGTATGAATAAACTGGTTTGGTCTGCTCAGGGAATTTTCAAGGCCGGTCTCCGTTTGTTTTTGATTTTAACGGTGCCAAGGGAGCGCAGGGAATACTTTGCCGGAGACCCATGGTAAGCTCTTCTTCACTCTTCTAGGAGGGCGTCCAGATCCAAACTGGATCTGGACGTGAATGAGGGAGCACGCAGCCCTGATTTCTGCAACCAGCCCTTCTCTCCCCAGAGGACAGAAAGACTCAGGGCAAATCCAAGACTGGAAGGCGGAGCAAAAGGAGACAAAGGAAACTGGTTTCTTGATGAAATGATTGAGCTCCAGGATCAGCCACGCCCGAGACCATTCTACCTCTGGAATTCGACGTATGTGATCCAATAAATTACCTTATTGTTTCAAACTAGGTGAGTCAGCTTCTCTATTACCTGCACTTGAAACCGTTCTCACTGATACAACTACTCTTTCCTGGTGTCTTGACGTCACATCTGGCCATTAATTTTCAGTCTCCTTTGTGGGTCATTCATGTGTACTCTTAACCTTTTGATGTCCTTAATCCTACGGCCTCAGCCCACATCTCTTCCCGCTCAGGTAAACTCTCTTCTGGACATTTCCATATGTATTTGTGTCTTCGAAAGCTACCTTTTTTGGGGCGCCTGGGTGGCTCAGTCGGTTGAGCGTCCGACTTCGGCTCAGGTCATGATCTCACTGTCCCCGAGTTCGAGCCCCATGTCGGGCTCTGTGCTGACAGCTCAGGGCCTGGAGCCTGCTTCAGATTCTGTGTCTCACTCTCTGTCTGTGCCCCTTCCCTGCTCATGCTCTGTCTGTCTGTCTGTCTCTCTCTCTCTCTGTCTCAAAAATAAATAAACATTAAAAAAATTAAAAAAAAAGCTACCTTTTTTTTTTTTTTTTGGTCAATCAGTTCCAAAGCCATCTCCCTCCTCGGCCCCCATGTCCCTTCTAAGTACCAGATCTTATTTACAATTCTATACCGGTCACCTCCACAGGGATTTACAGACTCTCCTAACAGAATATGTTCACAGCTCAACTCATCATCCCCTTTACAGTCACTTAGATTCTCACCTTGAACTATACTATCGGATTGTTCTGTCAAATGAGAACCTGAGGTGAGGTCCTCAAGCTTTCAGCCTTTACAGAGTTCATCAAATATTCTCCGTGCTTCTGCCTAAATAGAAACCAAAATATTTTACTCCTTTTTATCCTAATCACTACTTAAAATGGGTTTTTGTAACTCTTCATCTACACTTTTTCCACAGCCCAGATTTATCACACAGAGTCTCAGCAAGTCACGCATTCTTTTGTGCAAAGGAAGCAGTAGGTGCTCCATCATCATCCCTTGATTGATGAAGGAACAAACGGCTGCCTGGTTTTTCTGGTTTGGTTTGTTTGTTTGTTTGTTTTTCCTCTAAATTATCTTCCAGACAGTCATAAAAATTCTTTTTTTCTTTTAAGATTTTATTTTTAAGTAATCTCTACAGCCAATGAGGGCTCACACTCACCAACTCCAAGATCAAGAATCCCAGGCTCTACTGACTGAGCCAGCCAGGTGCCCCGAGAATTATTTTTCTCAAATACAAAATACAACTGTGTGTCACTTCCCTTCTAAAATACCTTAACTACTGGCAAAAAAAAAAAAAAAAAAAAGAAAAAAGAAAAAAAATCTCTAGGGGTTTCAGTCCAAATACTGGATAAATGTCTACTATATGTCAGATTTTTGGGCTAACAATTTTGAAACAGTGAATTATGATGATTTTCTTATTCTAAAAACCATACAATTTATGGTTGCTTGAGTGGCTCAGTTGCTTAAACGTCCAACTACAGGTCAGGTCATGATCTCACGGTTCATGGGTTTGAGCCCCATGTTGGGCTCTGTGCTGACAGCTCGGAGCCTGGAGCCTGCTTCGGATTCTGTGTCTCCCTCTCTCTCTCTCTGCCCTTCCCCTGCTCATACTTGGTCTCTCCCTCTCTCTCTCTCTCTCTCAAAAATAAAAAAAAAAACATTTAAAAAACTAAAAAACAAATAAAAATCATACAACTTAGGAAAGAGTTGGCAAATGACCTTAGCCATGACGAAATAAGGTATTCTCACATGCCTAAGAATCCAAGAACCTGCATCTATTTTTACTCCCATAGATTATTCTCATGCCATTTTTATGCTCCATCTATCTAGACCTGACCTAGAACTATCTTGAGTTAATTTCAATTTATATTAATGCATAGAAATCCCAGAAAACATGATTGACTAATTGACACTGTCAAGTACAGAAATTACTACTCTTCAGAAGCTGCTCTAAAATTCAGAATTTAAATATTACATTTTAGATAAATGATTAAGGTGATTTGCTGGTCTTGTGATTCCACTTAAGAAATTAGCTCTAAATGATCAGATTCATTAAAATTCAGAAATTCCTCAAATTTGTTCATATTTTCTTCCAAGTTTTTTTTTTTCTGAAGAAAGATTATTTAAATCCCACCAATGTAGTACACAACTTCTTACCTTTATTTATTTGTTTGACCAATATTTGGGTGCCTCGCCTCTTGGTTTTCCTTTCTGAACAAAACAGACACAAATTCTCTACTCTGGAGAAGCTTACTTCCTACTGTGGTGCAGGGGAGAGGGATAGGCACCCCTTTCCACTGCAGTGGGGATATACTTTGAAATCTTTGCAATGGGTTATTTCACCTACTTTTAAGACTCTACCATGCACTTAGAACCTCGGTGCTATGGTGCAGAAGTACCTACAGAGTCCGTAGGAGATGAGGCTCAGTCACAAAGGTACAACTTCAGAAAGACAGAATCCAGACAGGTCAAGGGATGGGGGACAGGATAGTCTGGCCAGAACACAAACTGGCATGGGGGAGGGGGAGAATGGGCGAACTAAAACAGAGAATGTGTGCTGGAGAATAGAAAGGGGTGTGACAACTAGATTCGCTGAAGCTTCTGAAGGCCAGGCACTGGAACCTGACAGGAGAGGACTGTGACCGGAGCAGTCACCGCGGGAGACTAGTCTGGCTAATGTGCATTAGTTTGGTATAGAAAAGAGGGAGAATTTATGGATGAAGACTTGTTTGGAAGTGGATCCAATACTTTAGGCAGGAAGTTAAAAGATTCGGGCTAAGGTGGTGCTAACGGGATTGAAAACAGGTAAAAGACATTAAGAATATTTTTGCTGGGAAATTACAGCTTGATAATCAGACATTTAAATCATACATTCGTGTATTCATATGTACTGAGCACCACGATTTGAGTCACTCTGATGCATCGAGCACCAAACATATTTATTGAACACCTACTAGATACCTGCTGTTGTACCTGTTAGGTGGTAAAAACGCCGTAGCCTCCACGCTTGGTGACTATGGTCACAGTCCAGTAAAGGAGATGGAGCGACAGCTCAGTGCGGGGCAGTGCTGTGGACACTGGCAGCATAGACGAGACGTGATTCGCTTTGCTTGGTTATGGTGACTGTGTATGCACGTGCACGCAGGGATAAAAGAAGGCATCAAAACGAGTTCTGAGTTATTGTCTCCGTCAGAGTTCCTGAGGGGTTCCAGGACACGGGAGGACAGGCTGACTCAAAGGCACGGCACAGAGTGGGGAAACGGCACAATCTGTTCAGGCGGCTGCAAGTGGTACACCGTGTCTGTGTCACTGAGGTCAGGGAGCAGGTGGCAGAAAGCACAGAGCTCCATAGGCCTCTGCCGAGGACCGAGTGGCGGTCTGCAGGCAGAGAGGAGCCAAGGGAGAGCCGGAAGCAACACGGCGGCATGGACCAAATCACATGATGGAAAAGTGTGCCCTGACCCCGAGGAGGCTGAACCTGGGAGGGGAAAACGAGTCACGGAGGCAAGCTGGGAGACTGCAGGTGTGCCGAGGAGGGAGACGGGCGGCCACCAAACCCCGGCTTTCCTGCGTGATGCACTGATGGTTATGTCAGAAGCTGCATCCCTAGAGCCGGGAAACAAATCAGACATGAAACGAGGGACATTTCAGAGATTGTTGGGAGCCGTTTTGGGCTCACAGGTTGAGACCCCTCGCTGGTGGAAAAGGTTGAAGCAAAATTCCTACCAGCCAAGATGGAGCCTAGTCTTACCTCCTTCTAAATAATTTTTCAGGCTTGGATTTCATCCTTGGCCCCATGGAATGTAATGCTCTTTTGTTTAATGGCATTTAGATAAAGGGGAAGGACCTGGAGCACGATGCTTTGATGGATTACATCTGAATGAGAGTAGCCTGGCCAGAAGTAACCTTAAAGTTGCATCTTGGGGATGGGTTGCACCTCCCCATAGTAGTTGGAAGCATAGCCCTCAAAGCAATGTCCTGCTTTCTCCTGTTTACAGATAATTAACATTAAGGTCTTAAGGAAACACCCTGTTCTCTCCCCCCACCCTAAATTTATATGTTAATTTACCTGAAACCAACATACAGGATTGAGGAAGTTGCACCTTGCTGGTAAAAATGCATTATTGTTAAAGAGATCAAACTATGGAATGTCACTCATTGATTTAATGTCACTCACTACCTTTTAAATAAAGACACTGAGAGCAGCAGGGCGGAGACGCCAGAATTGCCAGGGCTGCTGGCTTGGTCATCAGACTACATCTCTCTCGTGGCTCTCTCATTTCCTTTTGCCTGACCGTCCATCCTTCAGGGACCCCTAGATTCACCGGACTGGACCCAGGCAAGAGATAATGACGGTTTTGAACTCAGTGGTTGGGAAAAGGATAAAAGGGAAAAGGATGAAAGAAAAAAGGAACAAAAGGAAGAGGCTGTTTTCGTGAGGAAGGAGTGATGTTGATGTGTGGCTTGGAGGAAAGGGAAACACTTCCAGGTGGCAGTGTGGGACCCCCTGGCACTTGGGTAAATAAAGAAGCGCATTACGGATTTCAGTGCAGTTCAATTGCTCCGTGCATTTTTAACTTCTTAAGTTCGCTTGCTTTGTTCTCCTAATTAGCTTTTAGATTTGTCCAAAGATATCTAGTTCTCTTACCACGTAAAGACCGAATACCGATATATGCCAGATACTGTCCCAGCCTCTGATTAATAACAGGGATTGGTTCATGTTTCATGTTCAGCTTATGAGAAGGTTTATGGGCATGGGGGTGGATGTGGGTGGATATATATATATATTCCTCCACAAAAAGTTAAATGGTCAGTTAAATAACTGGAAACACCAATGTCCACCCACTGAGAGGCAAACGAACAGAGAAGCTATGGTACTGCCACCTGACAGAGTACTGCTCAGCAACACGAAGGAATGACTAGACCCACAATGCAGAGGAATCTGAAACTAATTCTGAAAGGAAAACTGTGGTTGCCAGGAGACGGAGGATCGGGGAGAGGGTGGATGGAAGAATAAATAAATTAAGAGGCAAGAATAGACTTTTGGGATGATGGATAAATCATCTTGACTGTAGTAATGGGTTCACTGGCATATACTTTGTTGAAACCTCAAACTGAACACTTTCAATGTGCATGTTAAATGCACCTCAATAAAATTGTTTTTTTTTTTTAACAGAATAATAGGTATATTTTAGGTGGTGGGTGTGGGTTAATATTAATTTCCTTCTTTTGCTTTTTTATATTTCGATCATGATGCTATGAAACTGTATGACCTTTACAATAAAATTCACTTTAAAAGTTATAAAAATTAGGGGCACCTTGGTCATTCAATTGGTTAAGTGGCCAACTCTTGATTTCAGCCCAGGTCATGATCACATGATTCGTGAGTTTGAGCCCTGCGTTGGGCTCTGCGCAGGGTGGAGCCTGCTTGGGATTCTCTCTCTCCGCTCCTCCCTGCCTCATTCTCTCTCTCTCTTTCAAAATAAATAAATGAACCCAAAACAATTATAAAAATTACAAAAGTGCACTGGCCAGGTACTCTACTAATCTTAGTTATCAGGGAATTGCAACTTTAAACAACAATGAAACACTGTATCAAACTCATCAGCCTGGCAAAATTACAAAACCAGATGGGGTTAAATGTCAGCCAGAATGTGGGAAAGTGGATAATATTCATACTTCCGGTGGGAATGTACATTGGGCAGCTAATTTGGGAAGAAACATCGCAATTATCTAGCAAAGCTGTAACTGTGTTTCCACTAATGACTGCAGAACCAGTTTTCCATTTTCCAAGATTCTAACCGTCAGTGCCACTGTGAACTGTGGGCGCACACTTTTCCTGTGTGTTCCGCGTAAGTGCTGAGACTTCAGATTCCAACAGCTTCCGCTGTCTCTCCTAGGTCTCTCTCTGCGGTCTCTCTCTTCTCTCCTTCCCCTTTCCCTCATCGCTCTCCTCCCTGCGGGTCTGCCAACCCTCTAGTCATTTCACCTCTACCTCACAAACCCGTACCTCTTAAAAGCTCCTTTTCTTTCTTCCATCCCAACCTCTCCACCCCAAACCAGGTCTCCTAACCCCCCAACAAGAAAGGGCTGAGCAGGGATCAGAAGTGCCATGTGAAGACACATCTCTCCTCCGAGACGGGGACAGTCCATCAGTGGGTAAGCTGCGTAGGGAGAGGCATCAGGTAAACACAGCAGGAAGGCACTGAAGCTGTGGCAGAAAGGCCAATCCCATGGGCATTCTGACTGGAGGTGACTAAACGCCATGAGAGCAGCACGGCAAGAGGGGTACTGTTACAATTTTATCATTTGTAGCTATTATTTTTTATTGAGATGTTTTAGATATTCAGTGTTACAAAATGGTTTTATTGATGTGTACATTCTGATCATTTAGAATTCTGTTCTTCCTACTTACGTTACGGAATAAATGCTGAAGTGCTTAGTTACATTTGCTCTGGTATAGGGAACACCAGGCACTAAGTCCCCGAATTCCTCTTTTCTATTTCAACCCCAGAAAACTTATCCCATAACCTGGTTTGTTTGTAAGAGTAAGCAATTAGAAACAACTTAACTGTCTATCTAGAAAAGGTTGCATAGATTATTTGGATTATATATATATACTATAGACTGCTACACAATGTTGATAATGAGCGAGCTACAGCTACATGCATTAATATAAAGAATATAACCATAGAGAAAAAAATAAGCCACAGAACTATGCATATTATTTTATATTCACATAGATTTTAAAAATTGACTAACACATATTATATAGTTTCTAAATTTATAAATATGTAGTAAAATATGATGCCTTCACGGTGATGATAGTTTCTAAATTCAGGACAAAGAATAGAGATCTCCGAAGAGAATGGAGTGTCTGTGTTTATATTTAAGTTCCAAAGTGAATGCAAACTGATGTTAAAATCTCATATAGGTAGGGGGTGGGTACCAATGCTTACAAGTGGATAAAAAATAGTTTTATTCCCTTTCACACCAAAAGGGTTGGTGTCAAAACTATTTATATTTTCTACTAAAAAAAAAAAGTGTAAAGACAAAAAAGAGGCTTGCAGACACACGATCCTTTAAAATCCTATTATACTAGAAAAGAGTGAGCTGTTCAGTTGGAACAGACGAAATTACAGCTGACTAGGTTTCCCTTCGGAGGTCACACCCCATCTATGAATTTGTGAACAGTCGGCAAGGGTCCTGGTTAACCCGATCGCATACATGGTTCAGCTGTTAATAGCACGAATGCTCTTGCAGGACAACATCTAAAGCTGAGCTGTGCTTGTTCAACTTTAGCTTCAAGGAAAACAACAGATAAGCATGATTCCAATTCCTTCCCATAATGTAACGTCCAATTTCAGAAATCTCTGGTGTTGGCGATTCGATTTCTCTGTGTCACCTCAAAGTGAGGGAGAGCTTCAGGGACACCCAGAGAAAGATCGCCTAACTACAGGGACACTAAAATAAAGAACATCTAGGCCAGTCTTGAGAACCCATGCTAAATAAAACCCATTGTAACCAAATTTTAGGCATGTGGAATAAATTCAAAACATTATGGCTTGCCACAGGCTCGGTATATTAAACCTTATCCCAAATGAGATGTTACTTGATTTATTTAGACTCCTTGGCATGTTTGGATTAATGTGCTGGCAGTCTGAGCCGCTCTTCTTCCTGGGTTCTTTCAAGAATTCTTGGATAGAAGAGCTAAGCTAATTTGAATGACATTTATATGGGAATACGACTCCAGGTGCAATTACAATCAGCATGCGGAGGAACAGCGGTGGATCTTTCTGCCGAGCGCATCCGCCCCGGGGGAGAAGGCGGAGGCTGGCTCTGACCTGCCTCTTGCCTGGCTGTGCTGGACGGAAGCCTGCGTTCACTGCGGAGGGGGTTCGGTCCACGAATGAGCCAAATGGAGAGAAGGAGGGAAGGGGGACTTTTTACAAGTGTCTCCATCTCCTCTCTACACGGAAACTTGATTTGGAGGGCAGGCTGCAATGAGAGTAGGAAGTGAGAAGAGAAGTGAGCGAGAGAAAAGGCTGCGAAATAGAGGCTATTCTGAAAATAAATAATAAAATAAAATAAAATAAAATAAAATAAAAAATAAAATAAAAAATAAAATAAAATAAAATAAATAAATAAAATAAAATAAAATAAAATAAAATGAAACCAGTGGCCTATTCTGTACAAAGCGTGCAGCTACTTCTTAAATCAGCGCAGGGCCTGCTCCTTTTGTGTCAAATTGAGTGTCAGTGTTAAGAGAGCTGCTGGCCAGGTTCCACAGGCTTATCCACCCCCCCCCCGCCCCCCTCCGGCCTTGACTCAGGCTGTTTGCAAAAAGCTCAAAATGCAGTCACGCCACAGGGTCGGCTTCCCAGCTTATGGTCACCTCGGCACACCACAGGCTTGGAAGAGCTGATTTTTCTCGTGCTCTCCGAAGTGTTAAAGTTCTCGATGTTCTCAAGGTTGTCTCTCCTTCAAACACTGTTTTAATGAAAAGTAAACTCAAGCACTTACTTTTAGGGCTCTATTTTAAATGTCCAAGCGGCCTGGCAGCAAAAAGTCATGTCTAGAAGGTCAGGACTCTACTGCCCTCAATTTTCTCATGGATGGGACCAGGAAGGCAGCCCCGGTCTTGCCTAACAAGGAAGACGGAGTAAAAGCAATAGAACGTGTGTTTGGGAAGATGCTTTTAAAACTGGTATAAATTGTACCAAGCTGGAGGTATCACAATCTCAGATTTCAAATTACACTACAAAGCTGTAGGAATCAAAACGGAATGGTACTGGCACAAAAACAGACACCTAGGTCAAGAAAACAGAATAGAAAGCCCAGAAGCAAACCCATGATTACACGGGCAATTGATCTTTGACAAAAGAGGCAAGAATATACAGTGGGGAAAAGATAGCCTTTTCCGCAAATGGTGTTGGGAAAACTGGCCAGCTACATTCAGAAGAGTGAAACTGGACCACTTTGTTATATAACACAGAAAATAAACTCAAAATGTATTAAAGACCTAACTGTGAGACCTGAAACCATAAAAAGAGAGCCCAG